>VZSC01013068.1:165745-281761 GCA_013398225.1 Steatornis caripensis
CCTTTTTTTTTTTTGGGGGGGGGGGGGGGGGGGGGGGGGGAAAACCCCAAACCAACCGCCTGAGCTTCCAGCGAAGTGATTTATCACCCAGCTGGCTGCAGACAGACAGGCGCACATCACCATTGCAAGCGAGTCCTGCCCAACTGTCTCCCCAGCGGAATCAGCTGCGCTTAAATCATGTTCCAACAACAGCAGAAAGGGAGGAAAAAAGTAGTCAGGAGTTTTTTGACAGGAAGTACATGGGAAGAGGAGGGGAAAGGATTAAACAGGGGAGGCATACCAAGTGTGAAAGACACGGCCTGTTTACTGCTCTCCGGCACGCAGTTTCTGTCCCTCTCCCACGCAGTCCGGGGCAGGGCTTTATTGCCACACGGGCAGGTTGGGTCCCATCCCCCACTGCCGCCGACTCCTGACGGTGCCGAAATCCCGCTCACCAAGGTCTGTGCAAGCTCAGCTGAGCTGCACGCCCAGAAGGAGTTGGCATTACTTGAGTCCACATCGCATTTCTGTGGGCAGACGCACGTTGCTCCGAACAGTGCGGGCAGCGCGGGAGAACGAACGTCCTCACGCAATCCACTGTCGCCTTCCCCTTACGGGCAAGGTTTTCTGCACAGGAACACACCACCGGTGCCTAGAACAGTCCAAATGACCTTAAGAACAATTTCTGTGTTTGTCTCAGCTCAGAATTCTGTGTTGGTGTAGCGCGGAATTACCCAAAAAAGGACTGCACTACACTTACTTAGTTCCTGAACTGATTTTACTCGCAGGCAGGGAGGAATGAAGGACCAGGACCACTCGTGGTGGCAGCAAAGTTCCCATCTCCGTTGCTGGAGGAGCGCACCACGGCGTGACACACAGTTGTCCCCAGTTGTCACTGGCCTAACTGGTGGGGGGAACCACTCAGCCAAACTAAGCCCCTAACTCAGAGAAACTAACCCGTCAGATGGGGCTTCTAGCGAAGGGATCCATAAGGCTGTACGAAAATTACTTGGCTCTGCCAGGTCTGACGCGTTTTAGACGTGTGCATCAGAGCCCACAGTAACAGCTGTCAGTTTAAAAAATACATTCAACCTTAAAAAGGCTTCTAGTAAAAAGAAGAAAAAAAGTAAAGGAAAAAAAGGTTTGTTTTTCATTTTTAGCCACACCACAGCTTTCAGTAAATATTCTTCTTCAGATAAGTAATTTGTGGTTGTTGTTTTTAAACAAATAAAGCTCAAATCTGAATTACTTTTTAGGGAAATGAAAACATTTCCCTTGGGCTTTTCACGAGCACTCCCCTCCCCCACAAATACTGCAGTGAACACACAAGTAAAGATTCCCAAGAAAAAAATCCCGCCTCTGTGCAGACAGCTCTACCCTGCAGAGCATCAGCCGTCGCTGTCAGCGGGCTTCCCAGCTCTGCGCCGCGCCCCGCAGAATCGCCGCCCCGTCTCCCACACAAGTCCTGCTCCGGGAGCGTGGCCCCCGCTCGCCATCGGCCTTGGGAGCCGCGGGGAAGTTTTGCTTCCTCCTCGGCCGTCCTACGCGGTGATCTGCTTAAACTGATTTCCCCCTGCTTTCAGAGCTGTCGTGCTGCTGCTGCTCGGAGGCGTCCGCGTCCGCAATCGCACGGTTCTTTCTCTAAACGCGGATTATTTTGTTCTCATTGCCTTTGCTTGCTAACACGGAAGTATCAGAAGATGCCGTAAGCTAACGGGATCCCTACCTACCGTTCCGATCGAGGTCTGTGTTTATCCTACTGAATCGATGGGTTCTCTGGCGAGTTTCCAGCAGTTCGTGCTTTCTTTTTTGTTTCTGGCATTCTGGCCTGTTTCTTATTTATTTAATTTTATGTTGTGGGAATGTAAAAATGTGCCACAGTGGATTAGGCCGCTGGCCTGGGTGGTCCAGCACTTGGCCTCAGCTGGTGTCTGTTTCAGCCAAATTGTTTCAGTAAGAACTCATTCTGAAGAGGTATAAAGCAAAGGCCAAATCCGACAGGCAGGGAAAAATCCCTGCAGACCAGCGAGGGGCAGGATGCCCCAGCACTTACAGCATCGGCGGGCGTCTCCAGACACAAGTCCCTTCTCTTCTCCAGCTCACTGCAACGCGGACACCCGCGTCAGCACTGGGCAAACTACCTCCACAGCCAGGAGCCGTGTAACTCTGCCCGTTCTAGAGATGGGGGCGCACAAATGAAGCAAACAGGAAAATCTGTGCTAGAAAAAGGCACAGGCGACAGTGCAGGACCCCTCAGACCTATGCCACCCAGCCACAGAGGGGTGCTTAGCCCTAAGACCATAGGCTACAGGAACACGTGGGTGATGATACTGTATTCTGCCGTACCACGACGGATAGGAGGGATCTGCAAATCTGCAGGCTGAGTGGAGCCCCTCTGTATTTCCTGGTGCTTTTAGACTGTCTAAATGGCACGGAGAAAACCCTCTTGATCCAGAGTGCTGGAACAGAGAAACACCAGGCACAGAACTGCTCTGTTGCTGCTTACAACCCGCTCGCAGCAGCTCCTCTGTTAAAGATGGATGGCACAAGGCGGACGTGGCATTTCTCTGGCATTCACACGCATGCTTCTCTCGGCTGTCTGGTATATATGACACGAGGCCCTTCTGTTTTAGGAGGAAGTTTGTTATTGAAACCCAGGCTTGGAAGGCTCTAAGCATGGCTATGGAGTCACAGCTGGAACAGGCATGAGATCAATATATCTGGAGACAAAGGGAAGCTCTTGCCAAGAGCAAAATCAAAAGCTGTTTTGCAAGAGGAGCCAGATTCCCTTCTAAGGCAACCTATAGATCAAGGCCGAAATCCCAGAGTGCTTGCCTTGGCCCACGTCCTACCGTACCAACCTCCTAAACGTACACCAGTGCTACCTGCAGGACAAACAGCACCTCTGCAAAGCTCCGAGTGCTGCTGTGGCCTCTTCTACGCGCACTGCGACAGGAAAGGCCATGCCCGTGGCCTGCAATGGTGCACAGTGAGAAGAGACTCAGTTAGACGCATCGCATACGCGTGCATCAAGATACGTTTGTACCATCCCTTCACACTGTGTCCCAGGCTAATAAGTTGGGGAGTTTTCATAGTTTGCAGAGGATCTTCAGGTCGTGGGATACAGTTACTGATGCTGGTCCTCCTATTTCTGAGATGCTTCTCAAGAACGTCTGAAAAGTTTTTGGCTTTGGGAAGAAAACCCAAGCCCTCGCTCCCCTTTAACGTTTGCCTTTCGTTTGTTCCCACATGTCAGACAGAACAGGGAACTCCTTTGTCTGCTTGGCCTTTGCACGGAAACGAGACGTGATGGGGTCCTGATAGCATCCAGTCAGGATTAGCAGCCAGAGCAGGGCTTTCTTAGTCACTATCTCAAATATCTTCCATTTCTAACGGGCACTCTCTAAAACCTTGCCAACTTGGCCTCAGATAAGTAGATAGAGTTACCTCCATAATTGCAGCATTACCTAAACTTTCCCCCGCCTGCTACAGAGAATGTTTGGAAATTTAAAGAACCAGCCATCTGTTAACAGGAACTAATCCTGGGTTTCTTTTTCAAAAAGCCCCCAAAACCACGCAGTCATGCCAGCCCTATCAGAACAGCAACGGAACCGAGATCAGGCTGCAGGGCACAGCATTCGCCAAGGTCCCGGCCCCAGGTCCCGCTGCAAGGCTGAAGGACACGGGCACCGTGAGGGGTGCCCAGGCTCCGGCACAAAGCCAGCACCAGACCCGGGCTCAGAAGCGCACACCTCTGAGTGTACATGTGCAGCGTCTGGTTTGAGCCATTAACCACAAACACTGAAGGAATGCGTGCACCAGCCGGGAACGGCTCGTGAGGTAGATAGTGGCCAGGTTTTAACTATTAAAAAAAGAGAAAGCTTTCGTTGTAATGTGTTATTCCAGTCACCTGAGCACCAATTTTATTTCTGAAGCAACAAGCGCCACCAACAATTCTGCTCCAAACCCGGCTTTTCCCAAACGCAGGAGGTGCTCCCATCCATGCAGGCCTGCCCCTTGGGGTCACACAGGTTGCTGCCGTCCGGGACATGGGTGGCACCACCAGTCGTTGGACAGCAACGGTTCCTCTTGCTGTGGATGCACCTGCGGACTGGTTTGCACACAGAGAAGGAAATTGCGTGGGACCCCGATTTCGTAACGTCACCGACCTCAGCCAGGGAAGCCCTACTGCTCTGTAAAGCCAGAGGGACTGGGAACAAAATTACTGCGGACCTTTTCTGGCTTTGTTGCCTCCGAAGACTAACGGCGCCATGTGTCCTCTCACTTCACTCAGTGTCACGGTCAAGAGTTAAAACCGCGTTCCTAACTCACTGCATCATTTGGGTCAATGCAAATGACTCAGGCTCCTAAAAAAGCAGTTTGTAAGATCTCCTACAACTGAAGAGAAAAAACAATGGTTTGCTGTCATGTTTTGAGGACAGGCTGTTGTCATATGAGTCTAAGTAGTAGCTCTGCCAACAACGACCTCTTTCATCCTTGACAGGTTATTTACCTCCACATCCTTCTCGAACAAAAGAAAAAAAAAAACCAACCCCCAAACTTATTTTATTTTGCCAGCCACTCTGAGCCCTTTTTTTCACCAGATTATCTCAAGCAGGCTGGGGGAGCCGTCCGGACCAAGCAATCCACATCCCTACCCAGGCAGGAACAGAGGCAGACAAGTGAGAACGACTTCAGAATTTGACCTTCTGAGCTGCATTGTTAAAAAAAAACAAACCAAAAAACTGTCGATGCTACTAGAGTTATTTCAATACACTTTCAGCAACTGCAGATCTCTCCAGTTTCCATGACAGCCTGTGAAACCCGCATCTGCCATCACTATCACTTGAAGCCAACAGTACACGTCAAGCACAAAGACAGACACTAGTCCTACCTCCAACAAACTAACTACCGTCAAATTCACGCTGTACCACGTCAAAACAGAAATCCCCAAGCTCTGCCCTGTGGGCTCTTTTCTGGCAATCAGTGGAAACACTGCCCACAGACCTCATGCTGGTTCCCTTGGCTCCCTGCTGCTGCACTGCATTAGAGACAGCTAAAAATACCTTTGATCTATTCCTAGTATTTTTTCCACATCTGCCATTGCTGTAGCTACCAGCGAGCCTGCGACGCCATTCTGAATAGGGAGGGTGCGGCACTTTGCTGAGCCGTGCGCGGGGAAGGAACCGTCCAGAAACACGCACTGTTAAACGCACCCTGTGGAACACCCCCAGCAGCTCCTCCGAGCGCAGGGGGGTTTGCTGTGGGCTCCCAGGAGCAGAGCCAAATCAGGCACCATTAGCAGCAGGGGCTCTTCCCAGAGCAGCAGCTGCTGGCCCTTTGCTGTGCCCGACAAGTACCCCCTTGCCGACACACAGCTTGCTCCCGGCTCTGCCCCACTGCTCCGACCCCCACCTCGTGCCAAAAGCACAGGTAGACACTTGAACATCAGGACCAAACCAGGATGCAAGCGGCCAAGTGGAAGAAAAGAAACACTGATCTCTGATTTTCATTTGAAAATCATAATATCACAGCCCGTCAGGGCGCTCGTGAGCCCTATCTGAAATAAAACCCCAAAACAAACGCAGCATTCTCCTCGGCCATACCACTTCAGCCCAGTCTGGAGTTCTTGAGATGAACAGAAATTAAAATTTCATCTGAACTCAGGCACTGCAGACCCAGGATAAATTAAAAAAAAAATAAATTCTCACTCTTCCAGAGGGTTTTTCCCAGTTTTTCTTAGAAACAGCTCAAGGTTTGCCTACACAGGTGATCGCAATGGCAAGATAGGATATTACGTGGCAATGCTGACAGGCAGACAAACCTTTCTAAGGCCAAAGATGCTCGCGTTTCATACGTCCCCCATGACCAAAACCAGATCTAGGGAACGCAGACATACTCCGTTTCTGCCTGGCTTTTACTTGCCCAGAGACTTTCCATTGAGTAAAAAACACGTAGAAAAAGGGTCCTGACACCCCCATTCCCCGTTGTCTACTAGCGAGCCCTGGACGTCACGGAGACCACAAGATCTGACACGCAAGAAGAAATAAGCACGAAGCATCTTCTAGCAGCAGCTGAAGACACACCCCCCCAGAGGCACGCAGCAGCAAGCCTCAGGGATATGCCAGGAAGGATTTTAAATGGGAATGGAAAGTGGGATATAGAAATCCCCAGCTCTCCTGCAAGTAAACATTACTTCATCTGCTAAGTTCAGTTTTCCACCCTCTGTGGTATTTTTGCATGCTATAGTTTCTCCATCTCCATTAATTCCTCCAGCTCTGGAAAAGGCCCCACGATTTAATGTCTGTGAAGAAATAGAAAAATTCCTCTCCAGGCTGCAGCACGGTTAGCTCGTGAGAGCGGGCGAGACCGCAGCTGAAGGCAGCACGGCACGGGTTACAGCTCCAGGGCACAGCCGCCTTGAGACGGGAAGCCCGCTCGCCGGAGGGGACAGTCCTTCGCTGTTAGGGAACGTCTACACTGACCTAGTGGCACGAGAAAGCACCGTCCCTGGTGCGCCGGACCTTTCAAAGGTGTTTCACCTTGCCCTGCTAGCAGAAAGGACATTTCAAAGCATTTAAATATTAAGAGATATTTAAATAATGTCCAGTAGTTTGTTCTGACAATGCGCTACAGACTTTCAGCCTCTCTCTGCACCTGACACGATTTATTCTGTAGCTCATATTATTTTTGCAAGTTGTTTTGTCGCTGTTTCTTCAAATAAGTGCATCACACTCTCCAGAAACACCAACAACAAAAAGAGGATCCTACTGTGCTTCAGGTCTTGCTGGCGTTTCCATCAGCGCCCGCACAAAAGCCTTGTCTATGGCTCAGAAGGGGCTTTCTTTGCCAGAATTAGAAAAAACAGTAATTTCTTTCCCTGCCAAGCAAGGAGCTCCCCAGCCGCCCAAGACCAGATGAACCTTTTGAGCAACAAGCAGGGTCCACCTGCAAGCAGAGCCCTGCGAGCAGACCCCCACCCCAAACACGACCGCTCCCCAGGAAAGGGGCTGCTCTCCGCACCCCACTCGTGTACCCGCGTGCTAAGGCCGGGACTGCTGCCAACCATCGACCCCGGCACAGCCTCTAGCCCGAGGAGCAAGGCCCAGCAGAAAGCAGCCTCTCTCCCTCACAGCCTCAACGCAGAAATAAAAGGAGTTGCTGGAAGCAGCCCAGCCCGGCCTCACCATTTTGGCTTCTTCCGGCTGCTGCAGGCGCTGTCCCGGTCTCCTTTACCTCCCCGCTCTGTAGAAAAGCTGCATCCCAAGGCACGTTTTCACCAAACACTCCAAGATCGTCTCACAAAGCCGCCCGCTCCCTCCCTGGGCAGCCCGGCTCTGGAGCCCAGACCTGCTCCCAGGTGGGGCTTATTGAGGGGCACGGGTGGCTAACGAGGACCCAGACCAAGGTGGGGGGTGGCCACGTGCTTGGGGCTACTTCACAGCCTTCTGCCCACACATCCTTGCTTTAGAGCAACTTTGCACCAAAAAAAGTTCTGTCTGGGGAAGTTTTGTTCTGCCGCATGCGCGGTGGTGAAGTCTGCGCAGCGCAGTTCCCTGAGCACGGGGCAGAGTTTCCTGGGGCAGCGGACCGAAAGGGCAAAGAAGCCTGCCTGAGTCTTGCTACAGAGATTTTCTCAGTTTTTTCCCCCAACGTAGTGATGGAACTTCATGCAAAGCCTCGCTGTGCAGCCACTCCTGTGTAAACGCATGCCCTGAAAGACCCAGAGCTGCCGTGAAGGCTCGGTGGGTTTTCGTCACCACTTTCGAGTTTGGGATACGCTGAGGTTTAACTTTCCTCGCATTTTTTTTCACCTGCCCTCTTCTGAGAAGAGCAACTGGTTTTCTTTGATAGTCTCCATTTGAAAAGCACCTTTTTCTTTCAGAGTGAGAGAGCAGGACCTGCCGAGTATTGCGGCTTCCCTCTTTGGGTTTACTAGATACAAGTGCGGTTTAAATAAAACGCAGCACGAAAAATCCAGGCTGAACCCAGACTTGCAAGGTTCAATGTGCTGAGGCTCACGTTTTCAGAGGAAGCTAAAAAGCCTGGGCTTGCATGCTTTGCTGAAAGGGTGTGAGGCTGGACTTCTTCATGCTCTGTTAATCTTCCTTGTGGAATAAAATATTCCAACCGTATCAAAATCCAGATGAGTTAGTGATAGGTAAGCGGAGAGGAAGAAAGGATTACCAGCAAATGCGAGAGGAAACATGCTTAGTTATTTCTAGTAGTCGTTACGCTTTGTTAAAGGATGCCTTTGTCAAGGGTTGCTGAGTTAGCTGCCTGAAATGAGAAGTGATCCTGCGTTTGGCAGGCGAGGCTCTGGGTATCAGCAGAGGAGCAGACAGATTAGGCTGTGCCACACGCGCATGAAAATAGCTTTTGTGCCAGGCAGAAGTGCTCTGCCGGGAAGAAAATCACTGAGTTTGAGTTCTCCAGGGCGATGGAAAGCCAGTTTTACGAGAAAATCCGTTGCCCAGGAAGAAAATCACTGAGTTTGAGTTCTCCAGGGCGATGGAAAGCCAGTTTTACGAGAAAATCCGTTGCCCAGGATTCTCTTGCCTCCTGCTGCGTTCACTTTGCCTAGTCAAAGAATCTTATGGAGCCCAACACAAGTTTGTGTAGTTCTTTAATAATAACATCAAGGCCAGTAAGAGTAATGACTGAATTTAACAAATGACACATGCAACAAACAGAGGGAGTAAAACATCATTGCACAGCACTGGCTGAACTGACAGAATGTAATTCAACATCCAAACAGGCGGCTTGTTTCTTTCCTTCGCTGCATCGGCACCACGTATAAGGCAGTGTGACCAACCGGCTACCCTCAAAGCTTGCCAGGGCTCTCAAAAGCCACACATTCTCCCCCTTCCCCAAAATAAACAGTGACAGAAGATGCCTTCACACACCGAGGAGTAGAGAGAGAATTCGGATGAGCAAAGTTCAGGCACGTGAATGCTTCAGAACACAGCCAGCAACGATTTGGAACATTTTAGCAATTTAAAGAAAAAAAATCTAAATCGTTGTCAAACACAGCTGCTTAGTCCTCGGAGGCTGCAAGACACGGTGACAGAAAGTTTTGCATGAATGAAAAACAACGGGAGTAATCAAAGTGACTTATTTAGAGCGAATGGAACGACTGTTCCTGTAATGCCATCAGACGCGCGTTTATTGCTGTTCAGACCAGCCCCCACAGGGGCACGTGCAACCAGTAAACAGTGAGACCTGCGGAAGCCTTTGGAACTGCAGAGCAGATGTAGTGCCACTCAGCTCCTTTTGATCCATAACGAACATTTACTTAAAAACTGGCTAGTGTGGATTGATAGCCTGTGTAACGTGTTTCTAGGAAAGTTTTATAGACAGAGGATACATAGGGTACCACGTATCGGTATATGGTACGCCAGCTGATTCAACCTCACTTACATAGCGTTAATTGTCAGTGGAAGCTGATTTGAATTCAGGACCAAATTTTCGCTCCTGACTACCTTATGTTAAGTTCCTAAGTTAATCTTTGGGGACCGGCATAAAAGGAGTATGACTTTTAAAAGCACGCGCGGTGCTTTTGGGAAGCCATTTTAGCAGCCACATTTAGGCAGATTCTAAATACAAGACCGGGTACAAAGTCTGCCACCAAACATGCTCTATGTTTTCTGAGAACGTTAGCAATGGTCCACCAAAGCCGATTCACTGGCAGCACGGGTGCTCCGCTTTGGCATCCAGTTGCCCCACACCCGTTTCGTTCGTCTCTACCCACTGCGCTCCAGCCATCTCCCAGCCCGGATCGACGTGCAAAGCTCTTTGCCGATGGATCGAGGGAGTGTGTAGCCTGGAGCTCTAGCGCTTCAATTAATGCTATGTAGAATAGGTGTTCGTCACTACAGGAAATATTTGTACATTTATAAAAACGCAATACAACCGTAAAGAAAAAAATACAACAAGCACAGCTTGATACGATAACATGCCATGAAATGTCATTGGCTTTATAATAATTTACTACAACTTGAAAAATGTTCTTTTATCCACAATGGATAGGAAATGCTTCCATCTAACATATGGTAAGCATGCAGTAACAATATCTACAACAAAAAATTTGGAGTTTGTTTTCATTCACAAACTGGATGATTACATAGGGGGATTTTAAAATTATTTTTCTAGCCTGATCTAGGTTTTATTTTGCTTCTTTAATACTGTAGGGCTTTTTTTCCCTTAGTTTGGGGAGAATGAAAATGTCTATATACATCTGCAAGAAGTTAGCTTTAGTCGTGGAGCATATACTGCTTTTTTTTTTCCCCAGCAGTAGATTTAGATTTATTAATTGACACTTGAAAAAAAAATTCTCAATGCCGTATTGTTGGAAATCAATTTCCTTTCCAAACTTTTTTCAAATACCGAGGATCAGTTAAGAGAAATATCTATTGATCCTGCATCACACTATTCCCGGTTTTTACACCTTTCATCACGAAACCAAATCAAACAGCTGTTTAACCAGGTGCCATCCATCACAAGAGGGAGCCCAACCAAACCTGAGACACGGTGTTAAAAGCTTCCCACTCCCACCCGACAATCACAAAGCCGTCTGTTGAACTGACCATGACCTGTAGCTGATACAATCTGACACGGCGAGTAGCAAAACGGTGGGTTTTGCTCCTAATTGGGGACTGCTCTGTGCTGCCCGCAGACAAAACAGCGTTGTGGGTGAATTAATCAATCAGCCTTTTTGCAGACCAGCCAGCCTCGGCTGTGCATTGAGTCTTCATCTTCTCCTAGGTCGTGACGGAGGTACTTCTCTTATCTAACAGGTGACGTACTGACCTAGCGGTGGGTAAGGCTGGCGAATGCCAGTTAGTCTGACTCTGACTCTGAGTCTGATGGCGAGGGTTTGTTCACAAATGTCCTTACCGAAAGCGTCCCAGGTCAAGTCTCCACTGAGCCTTTTTTGTCTGTTCCCTTTCCTCCTCCTTGAGCATTTTTTTTCTTTTTCCTTTTTTGCTAGAAAAGCTAGAATGAATATTTCCAACAGCACTGAAGTAAGTACTCGGCAAAGCATTTCTTTATCTGGTAAAAAATTATATGATTATGAGAAACCTTAGATATTCATAGAACTGCAGCTACAAAGACGGTTTACCCCTTACGACTTCGCAATTTCCAGAGAGAGAGTCATCTCGTGAGAACTGATCCTGACAGTAAACTAGAGAGCCAGAGGTTTGACTGAAGTGCTGAGTGATCTCACCTATTTCTAGCGCTGTGTTGCAAAGGCAGGCGCTCAGAAGGTTTGCTATAGGATAAAAGACGTGTGTACGCAATATTGTGGAATATGGCGGGGGTCCCACGAAGGCGAGGAGAAAGCATGGAGAAATGCAGCCAGTGCATTTCTTGGAAGACTGACTTCCATCTTGCATGTCCGGTTGATTTTTGTTGTTTGATTGTGTTGCTTTTTGCCTTAGCCAACAACTGCTAATGGAAGTGATGTTGAGAGTTGACAAGAGTGAGTAAGCACACTGGCTCTTCTTCACTATGAGTTTGGAAGGCATCTGCTACTTATTCAGGAAAGGAAAACAAAAAATAAAAATCCATGTGGAAACACTTGTCGGGCAAAAGAATGCAATTTACAGAAAAAACAGAAACGCATCAGTGGTAACCATTTCAAACTGACAATAACAAGGAGCCCAAGCAGACTGGATTTAGAGAAACCGATACACCTAACCTCCTGTTTATACGCCAAAACTTTCCTTTTAAAATGGAAACCAGCACTAAGTTACACTGCTGAACTACACAGCTATTAACTAGATGGACATAATTAGTCTAAACCGAATGCAGACTCTTCTGTCGACCATACCTTTCCCAGACTCCTTTGCTCAATTTTTATGAACTCCTCTGTCCCACGGGGAGCGCTGAAGGCTGACCTGTCATCAATTATTGCTTGTCCTCAGGGGATGGGGTCAAAGCCTTGTGACATACTGACTGGTTTGTTTTTCCGTATGTAATTCTTTTTCCTTGTGGCACTGTTTTCATTCACCTGCGCCTCCACGTACCAACATACGCAAATCCGGACACCAGAGACCTACCCTTTCTCCCTTCTGGACCCTCCGAGATGGCAATACCTTCCCTTCTCCAATTCGGGATCCATGGGACCAGCTGCCTGTCATCAATTCTTTTCAGATTTACAAGGGTTTCTGTACTTGCAGACCTGCCGTTGTCATCGTTTGCTTGGCAGCTGGCGTGTGAGCGAGCTGTGATCAGCTTTCTGTCATACCGTTAGTCCTGTGCCATGAGGTTTGTGCAGTTGTCTCCAGGTAGCTAGCCGGGACGTCTGCCCTTGAAAGAGTCTTTTGCAGGCCTTCTCTGGGGAGAACTGCATTTCTGGAGAGATTGCTCTAGTTATTCATTAATTTTTTTCAACGCATCCTGGAATCACCGTGGTACGGCACAGGGAAGTGTTGGGGACAAAAAGAGGGGAGAGCCTTGCTGAAATGGAACTCAAGTTATTTGTCTTGTCCCTGCAGTCTCTTGGATTTTCTTGCTTCGATAGTTTGGTGGAACTGATGCACAAGGGATTTTAAAATTAAAAGAAATCTTAAGGAGAAAGATGACCACAAAGTCGTTCATTCTGTTGTCACCCATTTCAAAAAAGGTCCGGCTTCCTCTAGCCTCCCCCACCCCCCCAGGAAGATGGATGTGATACAGTACTGCTGAAAAAGCCTCTCGAACACTTCTGGAAGAGACAGGAGCAAGGCTGAGCCCCTAGACCGCTGGGCGAGGTGGGGGCCGAGATGGAGGGGGGGCCCGGTTGGGTGGTGGGGCTTGAGGCGGTGGGGGGAGTGGTGGGAGCGTGGAGGACGGGGACGGGGTGAGTGGTGTGGGGGAGCTGGGTGGAGGCGGCGTATAGGTCGGAGCCGGGGGCGGCGGGTTGTAGATGGGTGCTGGAGGCGGAGATGACGGAGGGTATGCGTTGTTGAGCGGGTATTTGGGTGGGGCTTCTGTGTTCTTCACTCTGGTGAAATTGATGCAACGGCCCTAAAACGAAAGAGAACAAAGTGGAAAAGAACTGTTACTGATGGAGGCAACGGCACCACAGCTGAGAGACCTTCCTGGCTGTGCGCAGACCTGGCGCCAGTTTAAGTATTCCTGGGCACACCGCTTTGTTCCCTCTCTTTCTCAGAGACGGATGTTACGAGAGCAACTCCTGTACTGAGCAACCTAAGGACAGCTTGTGTAGTGAAGGAGGATTAAATCCTCTCATACTGTTTTCCGACTCTAGGATCTTTAAACAGAGGATCGAGTCCTTCAAGTCATACTGAAGCTGCAAGAGCTGGCAAGAGCCGTTCCCATTGCTCAGAGCTGGCGTCTGAGTCAGCGCACGACCCGTGGTCCCTGCCTCGACAGACGCCTCTTTCCAGACCACGGTCTTGAGCTTCCAACCTTATGGAATCTGGACTTTGCACCTTTGGAGCCTCTCTCTCCTTCAAGTACGTGGCTTTTGTGTCCTATTTCTAATAAATTACCGACCAGGCAAGAGGGAAGGTTTGTTTAACTAAGACAGTTTCTTGCTCAGAATTTTTCCTGAAATACATTCGTTCTTTATTAGGATGTCTTGATATTTGAGTGCTCTTGAGAAGCCAGCAAACTGCTTTTCTCGCTCTTCGGTGCTAAGCTACAGTTTGTTGTACGGTTTTAAACAAAACCTTTGCCCTCCGAGCTGTTCTTTTTTTTTTTTTTAATCCTAAGTTCCACCTGCGAAAGATCCCACTGTAACTACTCAAATGTCAGAATCAGCACTATTGTATTATGGATTCATTCTTTTACGTATGAAATCATCCAAAAAGGCACTAGAGGATTTCTGAGTCCACACTTTGTTTTCGGATTTGTGAGCATGAGCTTATTTTCTGTTTTCCTCTTACCTCTCCCAAAGTAAATGTTTTTCCTGACAAAAAGATGCCAAATGGAGCATTGAGCCCGTGCACGCTGGAGTAGATCTGCTGGGGTCAGCCACTGTAATCCTCTGCACAGCTCTGTATCTTCTCCTGCTGTACACAGCCTACGGGCAAATGCTCTGTAGAAGAGGGACCCAAAGCGAAGTACGGGAGATGCTGGTAGAAAGGCAGAAGGGTGCTGGACAAGGATTTTGCAGGGGTAACGGGAGCTGGCGTGAAAGGGGCTGACACATAAAGAGGTACAGACAGCGCCTCTCCAAGAGCTCTGCCAATTATATCATCATGCTCTGTGGATGCAAAGAAACATCTGTCTGAGCCTCAGCCGTTCAGCAGAGGAAAGTGGATTCCTTGCTGAAGCGATGAGGTATGCAGAGCAGCCCACAGCTGAGTGCAGGCTGCCTTGTGCAAGCAAAGGAAAAAGATTTCACCGCACCTTGAACTGCGTCAAGTTCAAGATGAGAGCATCAGGCCTGCTCTGAGCACGGTGGCAACTGAACCCGCTCCGCATGGCTCGGCCCTGGCCTGCCGTCAGCAGGAAGAACTCAGGCTCTCCTCGAGGAATCAGGCTCCGGGGCAAAGCAGACACCCGTGTAACGGTCATGAATACACCCACGTAATGCCCCTCCTTGAGGATTAATGGTCTCTCAGTTCAGGCTTGTCCTTACAGCACGACGACATAGAGAGGGAAAGGGAGGGGAGGCTTGAGCACTGCTCCATACACCGCGCTACCCTCAGCTAAGGGTACCCCTAGTGCTACCTTTAGCATCTGTGCGGCAGGGACGTGTTCTCCATCCCTTGCGCAGGACAAAATGCCAATTACAAAATGAAGCGCTAGAGTGGGCAACACCCCTGACACCACGCTCCCTCCGCAGCGTCCCAGCCTCTCTGGTGCTGGCCAGAAAGGGGGCACCATCTGGTAGGCAGAAGAAAGCCCAAAATCAGCACACTGCCGCCTCATCTCAGAGCGTCCCTACTTCTATTTGCTCTTCGTGGGCTGGTGTCTCTGCTTTAATGCCATTTTAGTGCACTTTGCTGTGATTTTAAGCAAATATTGTGGGGCAGACCTGCTAAGCAAGTGAAAATCTGAACCCAAGATTAACCAATTCTACTCAGAAAAAAGCCCCTACGAGAATGTTCTCGTTGTTCTAGTTTCACGTCACCTGCAATGCAACTTTAGTAGTTTCAGACTATTACTTGCACTCGTTTTGTTTTCTTTATTTATGTTGAGAATAAAATAAATCCGTACATAAAGCAGCAGTCCAGGAATCCCAGCCAGAGAACAAGAAGTTGCAATTGTTTTCGCGCAGAGAAATACTCTGCTCCAGGGGTGAGGTTATGGTGCTGCTCATCCAAATGGAACTCAGCACCCCCCTAAGAGCACCCAGGAGGATGCAGTGAGGCTCAGAAATCTTTGGGTTTGGAGCAGGGGCAGGGCTTGAGGACTGAAAGCCATCTAGTACTCATGGCAATGCCCACGGCGTGGCCCGAAAGGGTAAGAGTACATCCTGTGCATCCTGTGCACTGGCAAAGATTTGACTTCTTATTGATGAAAACTGGCTTGGATAGATCAGCCCTGCCATTGTAAGAAGGTGCTAGCAATTCATACTAACGTATAGCTGCAACCAGTTTTTGTAGTCAGCTACCACCTAGTGAGCCAGTGTCCATGAACTACTGCTTATATCCATGACCAATGAGAGCTGTTGTTCTCCAGTAATAGGGTTGCTTTGAAACTAAAGAGCTCTTTTTTTCAAGCGTGATTGAATCTCCACTGTCCATGATAGCTGTGATTTAACACAGGCTTGTTGGACGTGCTGCCTGGTTTGAAGCAGTAGTCGGGCTGGAGTCTGAGCACGAGCCGCTCAGACGCAGACCGGAGAACAGGCAGCACAGGAGCGCGGACACAAGAGCCAGACGACCCAGAGCGAGCACAGCATGTAGCTGTACTCATCAGATACCTCTTTCCCATTCCCTTGTGCGCTATGCTGGTCTAACTTCAGAGTTCAAACCTTCTTCCCCTGAAACAGGATAGAGCGCGCCGCCTTCTCGGCTCAAGCGTGCCCTTCCCTATCTCCTGCTTCCCTTGCTGCCTGGGTCAGCTGCTCTGCAGCGAATTGACAGCGACCTGTTTGGCAACGTTTTCTGCTACTGTGCAATGGGTAATTCTGCAGGGCATCCGAGATGTGAGAAGGGCAGATACACAGTTCAGGCTTCCTCCTCCTTTCATGTGAACTGACAGACCAAGGGAGTTCTTGTGTTTCATTGCTCGACATTTCTCTCACCCATGCAGACTCGGGTGGGGGGGAGGGGGCGCGGCAGGGCGAATGCCAGATAGTTTTCAGTCCAGATGGACTGAGATGGACTTTGGCAGCTACACTGCCTCAGAGGAGACGGAGAAGCCAACATCTCCTAGGGGAGGGGAACTGTCAGACTGAATGACGAGGAGATATCCAGGAAACAAATTAGTATGCCATTGCATATGAGAGGTAGAAAATGTTTTGCTGGTGCCCTGAGCACAAATGCAAAGCAGGCCCAGGAGGAAGATTGCTACTTTAACCAAAAAGCTGGATGTTAAAGAGGGCTTTCATCTTGTATCTAGCAATGTGATAACAGACCTAGAAGTGCAGAGGTTGCGCTAGCCAGAGCGTGACCGCAAACAAGTAATCCTAGAGCTCCGGAAGACCCAGCTTTCTCTGAACTGCATGGCGAGACATGTGTTTTCCCACTTGCACTTACCAGAAGGGGGCCCTGATTCACAGCTGGGCTTTGTACCGTGCAATTGCAATAGAAAAATAAAACATCAGCATCATTGACCTACTCCATGGTTCAGTGCTGTTTTATCTGGAAAAGTGTCTGGATGAAGATCAAGTTGGCTGGCTGATCACCCATCCATTCAAGCTTTTACAGGGCTCTCCATCGCCAGCACAGTTCAGTTCATCCCACAGGTAACAGAAGTTGACGCGAGCAGTAACAGACCCTCTAAATTAAAGTGCCCAAAATGCTTTATGCTGCCTTGGGATCTGGATGCAAAACCAGGGCAAGCGTCTGAGGTACTACAGGTGAGAGGAGTGCCGGGTCTCTCCACAATCAGTGGAAAGGTAAGGACCTTCACACGACTCTGATTTTAGGAGGGTCTCTCTCAATGGCCACCAGTTAGCAGCCCCTCTTGGCTATCCACCAAGGTTTATCACCTCATTTAGGTGTCCAAATTTAGATGGGGTGGATGTGGGAGATAGTAACAGAACATCCAGGAGGCAGGTAATGAACCCGTTTCCACTAAATGCTACTTTGCATCCTTAAACAGAAGTCATCTTTCATCCCAGGAGAAAAAACTCCTTAGCCAGATTATACCACAGCTTCGAGAACAAGAGGAGCCAGTTCTATTGGTTTTTCTAGCAGGGAGACGGTAGTTGGAGACCCAGAATGTATGAACTCAGGGAACAGGCTGTGTGTTAAAAAGCTGCTGTGTCGAACGCCTTGGCTAGGTTTTATTTCCCTTTCTGAGCCACAACGCTTCAGGGGGGAGAGTCACAGCTGTGCCTCAGAAGAGACAATTGAAGCAATATGGAGACGTTATTAGATCTAAAATTTAGTGGAATCAGCAAAATCAGTGAGGGCAATTCACTCTTGCATTTTTTGTTGTTTTCCTAGAGTGCTGCTCTCAGGCACATGCGTAATGAATCCTGCTTGGAGCGGCCTTGCTCTTTCACCTTCCGCTAGCTATCTCAGGGGTGAAGGCAGGCAGCGCTGCCTTTAGGACAACAAAGCACTCAGCTGTGGGAGCCTCTCCAACCAAGGGCCTCGCCCTGCGAGCTCTTCGTGTGCCCTAGGGTTGCACGCTTGATCCAAGCTTTTCCTTTTGTCCTCCACATCTGGTTGACTGGGGAGCGCTGCTAGGGCTGAGAGAGAAGGGTGGGGTATGGGGTGAGGGGCATCAGGCTACTGAGGGAGCAGCACCAGGTGGTGGTTGCTGAGCGTTGAAGAGACCGAGCTGGAGCATTTGTGTCTTGGACATGGATCTGGCAAGCAGACACGCAAAGAGCAGCAGATGCCTCAGCCAAGCTGTGGCATTTCCTAGGAACCCCACAGCCTTGTCCAAGCCACTCCCCACCTCCTCCTGCCTCTCTTTCTGCTTTTATCTGAGTCTAGAGACTAACTGGGAGAGGGACTGTTACCTGGAGCACAGCGCACGATGGCGTGCCCTGACGTCTACCTGCACAGAGACATTGACTGGGATTCGGCACGTTGAATCCAGCTGCGGGCAGGATGGACCTTTCTCTCGGGACGCTGCAGTATTTCTTTTTTCTCTAACCAGCTAGCTCTCCAGCCCCCATCGCAGCAGGACTCAAACTAGGAGGAAGCTTTTTGCTTTGTTTCATTTCAGCCCTGCTCTCTGTGGTTGCAGCTGTTCAGGGTGAGGATCACACACGGTGCAGCAGAAAGGTAATTCAGAAAAGGAAAGTTGGTCCCAGAGCAGTGGCACGCCCTCCACGGTACTGAAAAGATATCTCTTTAACAGAGGAAGGTGGAGCACATTTTTCTGAAGTGAAGACAAGAAATGTTTTGTTTCTCTTGGTTCCCTATCAAGGTGGAATTAATACGTGGAAAAATATCAACATTTTAAGATCATAAAACACTGGGACTGGCTTCTGAGCTCCTGGGTTTAAAAAGAGGCACTGGAAAAGATACGATCCTTGATGTTGTTTTCTATGGGTCATTAGTAATTCAAACTTTCCATAAACAATATCCTGGTTTGCCCTGTTGTTATGAGAAAGAGGAGAGAGAAATAAAAAGAAATATAGAAATAAAGACAAGAGAAAGAAAGAGAAAGAAAGAAAAGAGAAAAAAAGGACATGTAAAAATTAACCCGTGATTTGATACCTGATTCTGAATCAAGCATGCACAAAACTTGTAGGAGATACCGGCTAAATGAACAACAGACAAACATTAAGCACATTAAATAAATGTGAGAGTTACCACTAGTGTCTGCGAAGAGATGATTTACTAAACTGTAGCTACTTTAAAAGCAAAGCACGTACGTGGACAAGAGAAATGAACGTGAAATTCTCCAAGCCAAACCCTCCCTACGAAAGATCCCGGGTGCTTGATTCGAACCCAGTCCAGGCATGAAACTTCCACAAACGCCTGTGAGGGTGATGAGTGGGGAGAGCAGGAGGAATACAGAGCAGAGAGTCACAGTGGATCCGACAGCAGCTCTGAGCCCCACCGGGAGAGGAAGGCGGTAAACCGGCAGTTTGCCTGTCCGCAGCCTGCAAGAGCCCAATGGCACAGGTCGCTCACGCTGCCTCTCCTGTGGCTACAGAGGAAAATTGCCTATAGTCAACGCGGTGTGGATCCCCTCTTCTGACATCGGCCTTTCGTAGGGTACTTTACAGAACCTCTCCCCAAAAATGCATACCTTTGTGCCTGGACAGAGGCGATACCGGGAAAAGACCAGGGTGAGAATAATCAGTACCTGCTTCCCACCAACATTTTATCATTTGGGAACAGCATTGGTCAGGGAACTCTTGGGTTCCCAGGGGGTTTTGCTGCCCCGAGCCCCTGTCACGATAACGTCCAAAACACCCGGTGGCTTCTGCTACATGGTAGGATTCTGCAAGCCTGAAATATCCCCGCTTGTACGACCTGAGCTGGCAGCGTGCTGGCTTTTAAGTCACACAAGGGTGTCTGGAGACAGTTTTCGGAAACTGTTAACTAGCTTCTGGGCTTCGTTAGCCAGCCTCCCTCAGTGAGATCAGCCTGTGTTGAGTACTCCTGGTAATGCCAGGACACACTGCCTCCTGCAGCAAGCACGCTAATTATACGGCTACCTCTGTATCTGTTTGTCACCAAACAACTACTAAAACTGTCTCATTTTGTGATAAAACTTCACTGCAACAAAACCATTCCCATCTGTGTCTCATTACTGAATACAGAGCCTAGAACTCAGCGTTACTCATAAAACCTACCGTTCCCAAGGTATTCCTGCCACCTTGGCCACTCAATAAATAATAAATTGGAGGCTTGACCTATTTTCTCCCAAAATTAAGAGGAAGACTTCCATTGATGACATCATCACTCCAACAGGGTTCTAATAGACTGACCTCTTATTGCAGAGGCAGCACTGAAAACTGTGGACTGTTACGGTTTCCCTTAAGCGACCTTGTGAAAAGCACCGCAGAGCGATAAGGCTTGGAGAAAGATGCGGAGTCTTCTGTCAGGTCTCTACTACACGCCATGCTAGATCTGACTTTCTAACTTGCAGGAACAGAGTGCTACGAAACGGTGTTTCCTTCTGAGGCCAGTCAGGAGGTGGGATTTGCCCCAGATGAGAACCATAAACACGTTCTCAAAACTAGAGACAAGTGATCTTACACACGGCCACTGAACTCCAGTCGTATCAGAAGCAGTTTCCTACACCGCAGATAAGCATCCCGTCTAAATTCAGAAGGGAAAAAGAAACAGAAAAACTACCTGACTTTCTTTGATGCCTTGGTACGGTTTGGTCTATTCGGGTGTTAAAGCAATGGTTTGTATTTATACTATGCTGTTCTGTTCAAGCCACCGAAAAGCAGTATACATTGACGGTAGAGGAAACTACTTTAAACACCATCAAGTATTGCAATTCTCACAGATCTTTCACAGAATTTGAAATAAGAAAGAGCTTATTTAGAGTATCAGCTCAGTCGTGTTGGCTGGTTACTAAAGCTCACATACACCTATGTATCTGCGCACCTGAGGGCCCCACAGTACAAAGAGCGGTTCTGCCGTTTCAGCCTCGAGTTGAAATCTGGCTCATGAGCTTACTCGTAACTTCTCGTCCGTGCCTGGCTCTCCAGACCTACCACAACCCAGATAATACCCAGTGCTCTGCCAGCCTCTGGTCCTTGATATCTGTAACTACATTATGCAGGACTGAAACAGCTGGGGAACCAGAGAAAACCCTTACAAAAAGTGGAAGAAGATGATACAAGCTTCCACTTTGCCAAATTCGAGTGTGGGAATGAGCTCAATAGCCTCAGTGTTTGGCTCGTGCCAGAGTTCAGGAGCAAGGCTCTTTCGGTGATGAGCGGGCATTTGTATGTCAGCAAACAGGCCTGATTACTTTTGCAGGAGCTAGTTTTGGCTTATTTACGCTGCGGGATGGGTGTCATTTCCAGGAAGATCTGGTCATTCTTCCCATTGTCTTTCTGGAAAGAGGTAGCTAGTCTTGGAGAAACGCTGAGTGACACATCAAAGACACTGTCTCACACAGGATTGTAATCTTTCATCTGGAGGTTGAATAACAAAACCTACTGGGTATGGGGAAAAGAGAAAAATTCAAATGAAAAATGAAACACGTTCTTTTGGCAGTGATAACTGGAACGACTAATCAAGGGCAGTGGTAAACATCCCTCTGGAGAGGAAGAAAGGGCCTGCAGGATGTATTCTTCCAGAAATCGGTGATCTGGGGAGGATCTCTGGGTGCAATTTGTCTTTGGACAAATAAGACTGGGCATGGTTCAGGACGGGACCTTCCACGATGTGAACGTGAGAAGAACACCACTCAATGGCTGTTTTCATGTTACGTGACTCAGGAAAATTACCCTGTGCAGGGCAGTGCTTGTGGCTGGAGGAAACGGGAATTACTGTCCACTGAATATTGTCCTACCAGTATTTAGTGAGAAATCATTCCCGTTCCTGCAATCCCTGTTTGCTGGATTTGCCTTGGCTTCTGAGGAAGATCTCTGACCGTCAATGTTAAAGGCATAATCTTGTAATTCTGTCCAGGGGAACTTTTGCCCTGGATCGAGATAGGACTGGGACGCTCCGCTTTATGTGCTGGCTACTCCCTGCTTCAGAAACAGAGGTCCAGCAGCTCAAGAGCCAGCTCTTGAACTTTTTACAGTAACGAGCAGTCTGCTTTGCAGTAGTCCTGCAAGCTGATGAGCAGATCACTGAGCTTTTGGCTTTGGAGCTGTTAGTTCCAGGAAAAAGAGCTAATGTTTAGGTTAACTTTTCCATGGTTTTTAATGGAAAACCACACAGCAATAGTATGTGTGGAAAGGTTACAAGTTTTTTCTCAAGCTCTGCAGCATATCAACAGAAACCTGCTAGCTTAGGCTTAACGATGGGTTAAACAACAGCTCCTTAGTAGCGCGTGTGCGTTTTTGGGTCTGCAGAAAGAAGAATCATCAAGCAAGTAGCACCATAGTAACAAATGGGGGAGTGTGGGGGGCGATTTGGGAGTCCACGTGGCTGGTTTTGTTCTCCGGTGTGAAAAGTGAACGTGCTTTAGTTTTTAAAGGAGGGGAATTTGAAATCCCATCTCCTGATTTCTGCTCTCTGTTGCAGGAGGAGGTTTCTATTCATGACACCGTGAAACAGCACAGTGTGAAATCAATGACCTTACATCTGAATTTCCTAATCTCAAAAATAGACCCCTAATTCAAAATCAGAGAGGACTCAGGGGGCTTTCCAGGATGACAGATTTTGCTCGTGTGCTTTGTGATATTCATAGTTAATTAGTAATACCCAGCATCCCCACATTACTGTTCATCTTGGCTACTCTGTAATGAAACAGATTTCATGACTTTCAGTGAACTCACTGTAGGTTTGTGTGTCAGAATTTGCTCCTCAGTATCCAATTATAATCAATAAGTACGGCTTCGGAGATGTTTTCATTGGATTTGTGCACTCCAAGCAAAGGCCCAGGCTAACTGCTACGTTCCTTCTGTATTTTTTGATATAGCTCTAATAACGCAGGCTTAAGTTAAAAACAATATTCCTGTGTGCCAGCCATACTTAACGGGCTTTACATTGCCTCATGAACCTGCTAACGGCTGAGTTTACTGCAAGTGCGTAACAGCTGACAATCAGTCACGGGTGCTAACGCTGAAATATATCGCCTTTGTGCGCCCCATGGTCTGTAAATCGCTCGTGGTACGGGGTGGGACGTAGGCCATGATTTACCAAGTGTAGGTGCCTACTGCTTGTGGGGACATATAGGAAGGGGTTCTTCTTGACTGGTAGAGTCCTGCACTCCTCTCTGAAAGAGACTGGGCTTTGCGTATCCACTTGCCTCGGTAAGGAGTGGCACACACAGCACAGCACAGCACCTGCAGGCTTCAGTGGGACATCAGTCACAGCAGAGGTGAGACGGAGAGCTGAAGCCCTGGCAGCAGAACAGCATTACATTTAAGCAGCACGAGGCCAGCTGGAGCTACACTAGCCACCCACGCAGCATGGTTGCTGCCCTGCTGTGCACCACTGTGTCGCTTTACGGCTCTTCCGAAATACCGCTTACATGTTTGGAATTTGCATGTGCATTAACAAAAATGGATCAGGAAGCAAGGCCCTGCAGTTACTAGGACTTACGCCTGTGTAACGCCAGGGACGGCTGGCCAGAGACGTGTGGCTCTAACACACCAACGTTAGACTTCAACCTGTTTGTTGTGTGACACGCTGACATGGCGCGAGCCACTCTACTGCCTGTCCCAGTCCTCGATCCCCTGTACTTTTGTCTTCACAACTTCCACCCTACATCTTCGATCTGTCGCCGTCTGATCTTTCTGCACTTTGTGCGGGGTGTTTGCCCAAGGTCCTGGGGTAGCACATGCTTTCACATCCGGGACAGGGGCCTGAGCAACGAAAGCCAAGAATTGAATTAAGCTGTAGTTTAAGTCATCCCTTTCTGTGCCTTGGACTACAGGTAAAGCATCTGTTGTCGGTGCTTTTGTTTCTGGGTGGCTTTGCATGCCTAGCAAGTCCCTGAGGGCCCTCTGATCGCTGATGTAAGACCTAGGGTTCCCCTCACAAGTTCTCAGTGCAGATGGACTCAGACACAGTCCAAATTTTTCAGCTGGGGCTGCTGCTTATTTTCAGGAATTTATTGCAATCCCACAGGAAACAAATGACCTTGCTTTCTCGTAAGGATAAAGAGAGTAAGCTTAGCCCACTGCTGGAAGCTGCACGAGAGAAACAACACAAATGCAACATCAACATTCACTCAGCAAGGAACGTGCATGGGAGAGATGGGGTTTCTAGACATCTGTCACAAAGTGATTCTCTCTGTATCAAAATCCTATTCTTTCTGTTATAGGAGTTTCACTTCCCGTGTTTTTACTGATTTCTAAGAACCTGAACACCTACTGAACAAATTTGCAATGTTTTCTGTGAAAATTTACATACCTAGACACTTCTCTGCATCTAGTCTCCTGGGTTCTGCAGTTCTACCCCCGCAGCACAGCATTTTTATCATCGCACTGCTCCAGCAATGGTTTTACTCCAACAGTTATTTCACTCACCCCACAGCTGCAGAACTACTCGCTCCATGCAGAGGAAAGTTTGAACTGTGCAGTTCCATTGGCTTGTTTTGCCTTCAGCTCCTTAAACCAGACTAGGAACCCCTTTTGTTTCTCAGCTCATTACACCACAGGCCGCTCTTTCTATGAGCCCCACGCAGGAATACCCTCCAAGCAGAGCGCCTGCCCAGTCCCTCGCTGCTCTGGAAATCTCAAGTCAACACTTAAGTAGGCTGATTTCTTGCCTCAATTCAAATCACGCTTTACAGTAAAGCTTAGCCCTTGTAATTGTTTCAGTGCTGTACTGAAATCTGGATGAGCCCTGTTTCGTACAGTTTCTCAAAGGAACAAAATGCAGATGTGTGCTTCGTGCTCGGGATGATGGGAGCGGAAGAGGAACCAGGGTGGAAACACAGCACCTGCCTTTGTATCAAGGGAGGAGGTGGTGCTGCGTTAGATGGGGAAACCCACATCACCACCTAAGTGCTCGCACCCAAACATGTCTCCTCTGGCAAACAAAAATATATTCTGCAAGTTTTGCAGGGTTAGACACACCTGACGGTCTAATTCTGTGTCCCACTAGTCCGGAAGAGTATCGCTCTGGCCCAGCAAGAGTTCTGCACTCTCCCCGTCCTACACCCCGATGTCCAGAGGCAGTGCCTTCTCCGGGCTCTAACACACGTGCACACACGCACGCACACACGTATTCAGTTTTGGTTGGAACTCTCCACTGCTCCTTCTTTGGAAGCTGCATGGGAGATGTGCTGAGGGAGAACGAACTAGCAAGAAGAGCTGTTCCTTGTGGTTAACGGAAGATTTGAACTACGTTATCAGACGATTCCAGCTGGTGTTGTAGAGCCACTGCTTAGCATTCAGGTAAGTCAGTACCGCCACATTGTCTCAGTGTTTCACACTGCATCTGTCTGTACGTGCTCTTGCCCCATGCCTCAAGCAAAGCTGAGATTCTGGTTTTATTTTACACCTGTACAGTGTGTGGCACAATGGGCTTGAATCAAGCTGATGCCTGGAGTATATTAATCCACCACTGTAACGAACAGGGGGCAGGGCCCCAGGCTGTGTGGCAGCACTGTCCCTCTCTTTTTAGTTTAGAATTAATTTCCTTCCTTTTCAGCACTGTGTGGGGAGTGAGAGACGACTAGCTATTTCCCAGATGCGTACTTGCACAAGACAGGGGACAAGTCACGGAAAGGAGATTTTGGTTTCTGAGAGTTTGAATTCGCCAGAAATAAAAAGACACTCACATTCCTCAAATGGCACAGCAGCCAACGCTAATCTCCTCTGTGAAACACCCAATTACGTGCAGCAGATTAAATGTTTCTCAGGTTTTTCAAAGCAGAAGAATGGGCAGAGAAGAAGGAAATTCTACTGTAACGTGGTAGTGACTCAAGCTGCTTTTTTCCTCCCTTGCTTTTTCTAGACACAAGGATGATTGCCCACTCAGCTAGGAGCGCTCACGGGGGCTGTCCCCTGGTCTGCTCAAACAGGTAAACTCCTGACGCAGGTGCCGAACACGGCGTGTGGACAGACTGGGCCAAGCTAGCTCCTCGTTCCCACTGAGTTTCTTCTTGTAACACCTCAGCTTGCTAAAGAAAAATTGACTCTGGCACACCACGTAAGAAACACTGCCAGACTTCTACGATGGAATACCTGAGCGTCGTACAAGTCTAAAACATACAGACCTGAACCTCCAAACCCCCAGTCTCTCGGTACTATTAGCACCGCATTGTGACCACGTGAAGCCACAGGCCACTGCGCACACCTGTACACACACTGCGAACACAGCCGGCCCTGCCCACAGCCATCACAGTTGCTAATCCTTTAAATTTATTACCGAGTTCCAGCCATTTTCACAAATGCTTTGAGAACGAAAATACATTCGATCAGCCTCATTTAGAGGACAGGGAAAGCCTCTGAGAAATGGAAGGTGATTAAGTGGCTTGGTCAAGGTCACCCTGTGTGTCAGTGCCGGAGACTGGAGTAACTCTCCAGCAACTCCCAGTCTAGTGCCCAAACCTCGGGTCTCCCTGCTGGCTTTCGAGAATAGCCCACAGATCTCCAGCTCAGTTGGACATCTTAGATCTGGAATTATCATAGCAGGATAGAATTAAAGAGCTATCCGTCTCTAGGCTTAAGAGTTTCAGACCATTACGGGCCAGGGTGGGACAGCTCTTTGCCATCCCCTGTTGCACAGCTGTGTAGGGGTTGGCCCCCGGTCAGCAGTGTTGGAGTGCACGCTCCAGTGGTCCTCCAGAAACGCAGTGGGACTTCACACGCAGGAGCAAGCCCTTGCTTTGCAGAATTGGGCCCTTCACAAAAAGCGGTCATTTGGGGTGAACAGCTGATATAATCCAGAGTGGTCATCTGAGCTCCTCAGGCTCCACAAAACATTCAGAGTGAAGCCTGAAATCACGTTAATTTGAGGTTTTGGCATTTCACTGTAATCTGAAAACATCAGTGTGATCCTAGGGCAGAGGGACTTTTGTAAGCTTTTGTGGAAACCAGCGCTGCTCTGCAGTGAAGATTCACGCAATTTGGCTGTAAATTTGTCTTACTTCATACTCTGACTTCTGTTTATGTTGAGATCAATTTTTTATGTCAGCACATGCACACACACATTCCTCCTCTCATAGGAAAAAGAACAATTGCGATTACTTTAATGGGGGCATTGTCATGTATTTTGTAGCCTCGTCCTCTTGTCGTAACTAACCACAGTTTGTATCAGAACCATATCGCCAGATCTAACGAGATATGAGCTTGTGTGATTTCACCAGTAAACTTGCACAACTGTGCCAGTTCTGGAAAAAGCTCCCCCCCCGCATCTTCGTTCATTTAGGTAGGATACATTTTTACACATAATTACGTATGGTTTTGTTATATTCTTTCTCCATATTTATACCCATCTATATCTACATTTACTTCTACACACAAAAAATGAAAATGCAATTAACACAAAGCAATAAAAAGATTGAGATTTTCTTGGCCAAGTCTGAACCTGAAATACATTTTAATAGTCTCCTCGAATTCCTGACCGAACAGTGTTTGTCAAGGAAACGCAACTGACACTTTGAAGAGACATCAGTTATTTGGATCCCATGCTTAGTGGGCAATTTGCACAGATAAGCATTCCATTACGCCATTATAAAAGCGATAGTTTTCTAAAAAGAAATACATATATTTTTAAATCACCCCTATCTGATGATGTTTTGAATGTAAAAATAGTCTCATTAATGCTGACAAGAATGCAAACCTAGTCTCTCGAAAATGTGAGAAGACCACAGGAATCCCATGTGACTCTGACTTCCTTGCTTATTGGAAACATCTGTGTCTGTTGGTAACCTCAGACCATGTCCAGGTTTGACTCCAAAACAAGAATTTCACAACCTTTTGGTGCGTCTCAGCCTCTCTAGGTGCACTTCGAAACAGGTCCCGAACATCCCTCTCTTCTCCTTCTGCTGTGGGATAGAGATGCGTTTGAAAAAGCCCTCTGCAAACCAGACCGAAGTTTGCTTCACGGTTTGTTCTTGCAAACACAGACGGGCATGCGGCCAGCTGTTGCAGATACAGCACTGTGCTGATCAGGACCCGTTGCCGATACTGAAAGCCACAGCTTTCACAGAGCTATAGCGGTCCAAGCAGGTGTGGCAGGCATCCTTTTTGGCAGTTCTTCTTGAAGAGGTCTCGGCTCTCTGTCGCCCAGAAACACCTAACCCTGATTCCAGCACTTACTCGTCAGTTATTTCTACAACTGTATCTTTTGCAGTGAAGAAACAGTCCTAGCAGAAGGCATCTCAGCCTTGATTAAAGGGTTCCGGGCATGAACAGACACGAGGCAAAGAGAAGGGACTGTCTGAGGTCACACAGGGGAGGAGGACTGGAATCTAAGCTTCAGTCCCCACGTTATCCACTGCAATGTATATTAAATCGCAAATTTATTAGTCACTGCCCTTGAACCAATGTCTTGTTACAGACTAATGTGAACTTGAGGGCAGGGAACGTCTGTCTTGGGGATTTGTATGGTACCTAGGAAGCTGTGTGGGCTTCAGCAGATAAACAGCAACAATCAGTCAACACAGCGCTTGAAGCCGAACCCGTGTTTCATTCTACGCAAGCGATCTTTTTGAACAGCTCAGCTAATGTGCTGGCAGTGGATAAAGTAACTGATTATAGCAAGGGATTGCTTATATATGAAAATGATGTAATCCTGGGATTAAGTCCAATTCCTTTTCAGGCTCCAAAGCAAACAGAGATGCCTTTCAGTTATTTTTCATCTGGCTTCACATTTTAATGTTGACCAGTGGGTGAATTAAGGTGCCCATTCGACACCACCAAGAGTCTGATATCCTCTTCTTCAGGAACGAGAAGGAAGGAAGTACAAATTGCTTTCGAAACAGCTCCTCCTTGTAGATTTTAGGAATACCATATGGTCAAAGGCTCCTGTCTGCGCATTTCAGGCTCCTTTTTATTAGCCGTAATTTTTGCCTGCAAGGCTTTGAATATTTATCAAGCCTAAGAATGTACCATGTGGTGGGTTTTTAATCTGGTGGCTCCATTTGAGGCTGCTGGTTATCGTAGGATGCTTTGCTAATCACTGGTTCTCTCATTGCCAGGGCATGTCTGTGCTGTAAAGACTTCTATGGCTGGCAGTTCGTACATAGCTGGCAGCGCGGGCATGCTAGTTTGCTGCTAAGTAACTCTGAAGCATTTATTCAGCTTGTGTCGTGTAGTCTACACTGAGCAGCTGCATGGTATGATTGAAAGTGAGCTAGTTGTTAGTCTGAAACTTCTCTGGGTGACTGCCAGGTAGACGAACCAGAGTGCCCAGCCCAGCCTCCATAGCCTAGTGTTCCTGCAGAGAACCTGGGATAGGAGCGCTGGGTGGCCTGGTCCCCTACGACACAGTAGGTAGCACCCTGTGAAAGGAGGGCATCGGGATGAAGTTAGGCAGTCAGGAAAAAGCTGGAAAGCTGGAGCTGCCCTGCCTTGTGCAGCAACACCTCAAAGCCCTGCATCTGACTGCCTGAAGCTTCCTGTCTTCTGCAACCGGCCAGTCTGCGTTTACACCAGTGCATCAGGGCTGAAGTTTCAAACCACCTGTGCCTCCACTTTAAAACCACATGACTCGCTCTGATGGGCTCCCTTTGCTGGCAAGCTGGGTAGAGCACTCCTTTACCTACGCTTCCCGGTAGAACAGCATCAAACCCAAACTTGCCAGTGGACAGCTATGAAAGCCCGCAGACTTGCCGCTGAAGATTTTGCTACCTGGTGAGGACCCACTCTGTCCTTGCTGTGCCCCTTGGTCCATGCTGCCTGGTCCAAAGGAGCTATCTGGATTTACCTGGAGAGGCCACACGAATTTACAGCTGAGCTCACCACTGCCAAAACCACTCTTACAGCTCTACCCTGCTGGCTAATCTTTAGTGCTGAGAAACACACGGCAGGGACAGCATCTAGGTTCCGCGTGTAAATGTGCAGGGCTGCCAGGGTGTGAGTGTCCTCCACAGTGCTCTCCTTCAGCATCTCCTGCACTAAGAACATCCACATCTGTCGGACAAGGCCAGCTGGCCTCAGTCTGCACATCAGGTCAAGGAGGTAACGTGCCGTATCTCGGAGCACTGTGCCAAAAGACACCCTCCTCACACTAGCTGTCGGCCATCAGACATACCATATGCTTGGCGCCATTCCTGGCGTGTGACCGGGCCTATGAGTGTGCCTGCTGAGTGACCCAGCGCGCAGGCCGTGCGTCCATCCCCAAAGCGGTCCTGTCTTTGGACAGCAAAGAGTTGAAATGCTGTTGCTGTCAGTGTTGTTGCAAGTCAGAGAGATGCCAAGAACCATGCTGGATGGAGGAAATGCTGAACAGATTATTAAACTTGTATTATCAAACACCCACTTCAGAGGAAGGGCTGTGTTTAGAAGTAATCCAGAGGCACTCTCATTGTGATACTGGTGAAAAGTCTCCAAAAGCAGAGATTCGATCCAAGACCATCAAAGCCGGCCCTGACTTCCTGTGCGGGGGATTCTGGCCACACGGTTGTTTGCACAGGTAGAACTTGCCCATCACTTCAGTGCAACTCATCTAGTCCTTTTCTTTCGCAACACTGTCCTACAGACACAGGTTTTGTTTTGAAAAATATTTTCTGTGGAATTGCTCCTTTTCCCCGATATTTTTTCTCACAAGGAGAGCAAAGCGTTCACACTGACTCAGGACTACCTGCGCTGAAGGCACTGACAGCTGCAGCCCACACTGGCGGATGTTTCCGTGCTGCTGTCCCCATTGGTTCAGCACTGATCTTCCCGCTGGATTTCTAATCACACCAACACAATGATGTGTTTTATGAGATAATATTTGATGTTTGCTGACCCGGGAGAAGCCACTAGCCTTAAGGTAGCCTGAATCGTGCAGCCTTTGTATCCTAAGGCTTGGGCCTGCATTTAAATTTCTCTTAGAGAAACAGTGGCACAGAACATAACAGAGGGAGATTGGCAGGGACCAGCTAGGACTCAGAGTCTCCTTGTTTTGTGAGGTGCAAATTTTGCAACTAGTTTTGCAACCTTTTGCTTTTCTTTTTGATGAAATTTGTCTCCCAGATCTGGATTGTGGTGGTTCAGTTAACAGCAATATTGCCTCATTCCTCCCCAGTCCTTTGCACAGAAGCCTCTAAATGTCGTAAAGCCAACACCTTCCTAACGCCCAGCTCTGGTAAAATCACTTTCTACATCTACAAAGGAGAAAGTGAGGTATGACAGACTAAAACCTGCATCCAAGTCACAGGGAATGTCTATCGCAAGATGGGAGATGACTCAGAAATCTCAAAACTGAACCCAGATCCTTATCCCTGCTTTGAATCTGAAGTAGGGAAACAACCCCACAATTTTGCTGAATAGGGGAGGGGAAAACCCTGCCTAATTCTGCCATTTCAGCTGTGTAAACTAATGAACGTCATTTTAGCATTTTACAGTGGGTTCTCATTTTGGTTTTGCCTGTACTGTTGGGAGTGACATCACCTGGTAGCTATGTCACTACTGTAAAGGAATCAACATAAACTGCTCGCTTAAGTCTGAAAGTGACGAAAAACATCAAGAGGGTCACACATGGCTCACAGTTTTGTTTACAAGAAGGAAAACAAATGTTCTAAGAGCAGTCTACCCTCACAGCAAGCCTGAGAAGCGTTTCATATCTACACAGGAAAATGCTCAAACACTTGCAAGTCTTCCAGGAGCCAGCTGGAGAGAAACAGGTATTTCAGCAGCTACCAGCCTGGGTGCATTTTCAGCCAGCTTCTCTTTCGCACTAAATTATACTTGCACTCAAGTCAGAGATCCTCTATAGCGCAACAGAATCATAAAGAGCTTAATTTACCTCGAGGCTGGATCGTACAACACCTATATGGACTAATCCTGCTGGTGCTTATGCTGACAGGACACAGAACTGCACGTCTAGGAGACACACCACCAAAAAGGGATGGAGCCTGCTGTCAGTTGCACAAATATAAATTGCTGCTAACTGTGTCGGCTTCAGTTAAACGGCTCTGGATTTTCCCTAGCATAAATGGAAGTGGCACCTTTCATGTAAATAATCTTAGCTTGTCAAGTCACGAAAATTATTCATAGAACAGGCATTCTTCAAACCCTGGTTTCTGTGGGAAAATTGCCAGGCATTAGCAAACTGTATGTCGTGACCTCTTCTCCCAGAGATTAGCATCACACTCAGTGAAGACAATTTAGCAAATCTTCCCCCTGAAGGAATAAAATATTAAACCTTTTCATTCACAAAGGTTCATTGGTCCTGCATTCAACGGAAAACCTTACAGGGAGTCAAATGTTACAGAACTATGATTCTCCACAAAAAATTACACTGTTGTTTCATCTGCAGTTGATTTTCCTGAAGCTTTCACAATGCTACACAGTTACTTACGCTTTAGACCAAATATATTCCTGAAGCAACTCCAGCCTCCTTTGTTGATTTACGTTAGAGGTGCGTAAACAGACTGAACAAGGCATTAATGCAAGTGACATTTTTCACCATGAGGTGAATACAGACCAGGGCTCAGAGAGACATTGAATCTCCACCCTTGGACTGGGAACAGCCCTGGGCAGCCGGGTGTAACCGTCCAAATCGCAAGGAGTTAGGGGATGTCTTATGGCTACCACAGGGATTTCAATTCACCCGTGTCGTGTACCTTGAACACAGACCAAACTTGCAAAGCTCAGGTGCAGCTCTCACTCTCCCATCCCAGCCGCACGTCCCCGTGTGTCTGCTGGGTGCTTGGAGCTGAACACAACGCGAGTGTGCGTTGGCCGCTTCAGTGCTCAGCTAGGTGCTTTGAGAGACAGTTGGGGATAACTGCCCTGAAATGATTCAGTTAACACTAATACAGTTAATTCCACTGAAAAGGAGGGAGATTAGTACCTTGGAGATGAGGGGTAGCTCTATAGTATCCTGCTGCCATAGACAGTACCTGTCCTGTAAAGTGACATTACTCCGTTCTCTTCAATGGGTGGAGTCTGTTTCCACCCATAAGCACGCACTAGTGTGCAGAAATTTGCACGAACCCGTTTTTTACTGGAAATGTACGGGAATACTTCCTCCCCCCCTCCCCCCCAACAGTCCAAACCCCATTCTGCAAACTTTGCTTTGTAAAAGTGCCCATGAAGTTTAAATTTAGGTAGCAAAATATTTATTTACATATATTCAGAGTTTTATTCCAGAATGTAAGATTTTAATGAATGAAAATACGCAGAAATATTCCTTACTGTTCACTAGAATTACTTATGTAATGAATTGAAAGCAGCTATATAATGTAAAAGCAAGGCTGTACTGGGCTCTTTGATGGGTGTTTCTGTCACTGCACCTGGACAGTTTTCATGCTTGAAATGGTATCAGTCAAACTGCACTTACTGCAGTTGAAAACAAAGCTGACAGATGTGACTGATTTTTGGTTTCTGTGCTGTCAAGAGTATCTGCCTTCAGTCTCACACGTAAGAGAAGTCAGAGGGATTTTATTTTTCCCTACCTGTAAAAAAAAGTTTTGAGGCACAGTACCTTGTCTCCTGGCTGTGGGCGCATCACAGATACACGGTCATAACCTTTCCGCAGCAAGACCCAGAGAGCATCCAATTTCCCCTGCAATCAAAAGAAACACAGTGTAACTTTCTGTGCAAGAACGAGGGTGCTGTGCAAAGCGCAGCACAGCGACAGTGTGGTTTATACACACATTTTTTACTTAATCATTTCCTATGCTTGTACAGGATGACGGAGAGCAGTGTTGTTTCTCACAGAAACTCGCACTGAACTTGCTGCAAGTGCAAAGGAAGAGGCTTTCAGATGAGCAATAAGCAGATAGGTCTGACAATCAACACTATCCGTGTGTCTAGCCTTTGCGTATTCTTCTGAAAATCTCCAAAGGTAATTGGCGGCTGACTTAGTTACCGCCTGGGCTGAGAGAGAGTCCCATACCTACTCAGCTCCTGACATTGCTGCTGGCAAAACGCTAAATGAATGCAGAAAGCAATCAGGTGACCTCATACGATGCATTTCCTAGCTATTCTGCCTCCTCCTCTGGACGGCTGAGCAGCTTGCTCTAGGTGACCACTGTGACATATTAGAAATAATTTTGATTTATGCGTCAAAACAATCTGCCGGGGAGAACTGACTGAAAATCTCTCTCCACTCAGCCAAGACAGCTGAGTCACAGCTAGGTGCTGTGCAACAACCCACTCATCCTTCATGTCAGCTCCATACTAGCGAGAGAGCATCAGGTTACTGGGTCTCACACAACCTCCCCAGTCCCACTCCATATGGCAGTTGGTATTTGCCTCTTTTCCAGGTAGTAACATACGTTTCAAAGTCCTCCGTTCCTATGAGCTCAGCGTCAGCTGCCATACAGACGCCACCCTCAAACATTGCGCTGGTTTCGACAAGCTGTTCACCTCACTGTGCAGTCTCATACCCAACAGCCCGCACCCAAACGCACACATGTGCACACGCACAGACCCAGACAAGTTTTTCTCAAAACCCAAAGTGCTGAAATCTCTTGTTGACAGATGGCTGTGTTGAGATGGGGGGTCAGACCCTCCCTGCCATTCCTGCAATGCTTCTCTGCAATGCAGACAAAGCGTTCGTTCCTGATTGAAATTCAGCAGCGACACAAATGCCAAGCTTCCGTTTGTTTTCCAAATGAGCTGAAGGTGGCCAGAAGGAGCAGCACAAGGCTCTGCAATGTAGAAATGGCCACTGAATCATCTGCTCTGAAACGTACAAATGCTGCTGAAGGATTCCCTGCTATATCCCCATTCGAATAGGTCAGGGTTTCACTTTCAAAACGGATTCAGCTTCTGGGAGATCTGCAGAAGGGTTTACACGAGTGCAGCACGTTGGCTGGCTCAGCGGAAGACTACAGATGTATTACAAGCTGAAGATTAATTTACCAAACTCTCTTACATATTCAAACTTCATCTGACCCTTGGTCTGTTAAGTGCACAATACCCAGAGATTTGTAAAAATTTCTTGAGAGGGTTAAAAACAGGCAGTGTTTATTAAGCTTTCCTTTAGTATTGTTCCGAATGCTACAAATGCATGATATGCATTTGACACAAATTATATAAAAGCAGACACCACGGGTGAAACCTCTACCAGTAATACTCAGTAAACTTTATTGTATCTGCAGAGGCAGAAACAAGCTGCTCTGAGAACGTACAAAGTTGTCCTTTGGTACAAAACTATTTCCTGTGGTCGAGAGGATCAGACCCAAAGACCTAACTACTCCTGACTGGCCTCAGAAACTCACGTACGATTGCTACTTGTTTCCTGGAAATAAAGACTACAAAAATTTTGTGATAGCAGAACTGCCTCGTGTAACTGTCCTGGGACAAAATTAAACAAATGGAAATATGGCAGTGGCCGTGGTGGGAAAAGAGCAAGTAGCTTTATTAGCGGTAAGGAAGCTCATGGCTGACAGTGAACTTCAGTGTCTGTGAAGGCGAGACCTTTCTGACAGCCAAGGTATTTATAAGGTCCTTCTGTGACACTGGTTCTCCGGTATTTAATCAAAGACTCAGTGCACTCAACGTATATGGTTCCTTTCATGGGGACATAGAGTCTTCCCTTTTCAAGAAACCGCTAAGGCCATAATCATCTTCGAGACCTATATTCCTCAACCAGTGTGTTGAGCCAATGGTTCAAAGCTTATTTGGGAGCTGGAGGGATTCATGGGTGGAGACAGACACACAGAACGACTGCATAGATCTTGTTTCCATAGGATACTGGGGAAAAGACTTCCTAAGGTGACAGCCAGGAAAGTCTGTTCATTCTCAAAGGAAGAAGCAAGAAACTCCTCTGTCAGACTCTTCTGCATTTGGACAGCACAACCTCTTGGACCCAAGGGAAGCCATCCCTGTCTATCCCAATCCATCTTTCCCCCTACACCAGGCTCATTGAAGCTCTTGATCTTCCGTCCCCTCTGACAACTTCAGAAATAAGTACCTTTTTCTTCCATTTTTCCTTTAGGTAACCAGAGGGAAAATTACAACTTTCCATGGAACGAAAAAGTCCTTTTTACTCTGCAGTCCTAATTTCCAAAAGCCTACCAAGATTCCTTGGGAAAAGCCAAGAGCTCCATCTTTGGGAGTCTGAATGGAGCTTCAGGGTCTGCCTGAGACATCTGGGTGGAAGAGAGGGAGAGTGGATCATGGAAAGGATGATGTTTCTTGAAGAGATTTAAATGGCAGTGCATTCACTTGGAAATATAAACACTTCTGTGCTCTCCAGTGGATGGGCAGTGTCTGTTTGGGAACTCCTTTGCAATTGAAGCGCAAGGTTGCTTGGGGGAAAAAAAAAAAAAAGAAAGGTCTGGAGGCAAATAAAGCTGCGAGTCCTACTAGATACGAAGACCAGAAAGAAGAAACAATCAGGGCAGAAGACAAATGAAGGAGGGCATAGTTTCAGCCATTGCTTTAACGTGAATGCATTCTCTTCCTGAATTAACGGTTAATTCAGCACTGTACCAACCCTGGTCTGGGTATCAGAATGACCTCATACCTGGAGGGCTCCTGAGACCTGCTATCTGGTGGTGTCAGTTAGAGGCGTAAGCTGCCCGCAGACCCACGCTACCCTTGGGCGCCTCCTATCCAGGAAGCTGTGCCATGTCGGCTTTGCAAACAGAGACGGGAGAGACGAAGGCTAGAAAACGTGCCAGGGACGCATGACTTGGTAAATGCGTAAGCAGCCTCCACTTAGGATTCACCTGAGGTTTCTTTCTGAGAGCACCGGTTGTTGCTTCAACCTCAGCCTTGAGGCAGGTCCTGCATGAGAGTTTTCTGGATGAACAGTTTGTTCAGCCTTGTCTCGTGGTCCTTTCTGCATTGTTTTTTAGAGACTGACAGTGGTCCTTCTGAAGTCAAACAAGTACTATAAATGCTCTGAGGAGGAGGAAGAAAGGAGAGGCCACTAGGTAAATGGGTAGATAAAAGCAAAGGTAGAAATAGAGGTAGGAGGAAAGCTGCTAACCAAACCAAAGCATACAGAGCTGCATGGCTGGCTGTAGCAGGGAGCAAGTCCCGAACCAAATTAAAACAAGATGATAAAAATGGTCCTTTACGATCCTTCACTTGCATCTGCGTTTTGTGCTGCCCTGTGTCAGATGGACTCGGGATTTGGCAAGTTTCTTAAGAAGTTTTCAGACTTGTCATTCTCCTTGGATTATTTGCACTGACCTTTCAAACTGTTGAAATTATATTTTAAAAGTGGGATAATCCAGTTGGCATCGTGCTAGGAAGTAACAGCAGCAAATAATGAAAACAATAATAATAACAAGAATCTGTTAAGTGTCAGTAACCACATTTGGTAGCAAATAAATCCCTGAGGCATTTCAAAAAGCAATCTATCCACTCTCAGCTGTCTACCTACCTTATAGATCTTACTCTGGGAAGAGTAACAAAGAGAGGGAAGAAAAACTCCATCAGATAAACTGGCAGAACACTCTAGGTAAAGGCTGGCACTTGTGCTGCATGGAGAAAAGGAGGTCTGTTGGCCAGCAAGACTGGCCCCAAACTGTGAATTTCCTGGCTCTTTGTCAGATTCAAGCTACCTTGGTTCACTGTTCCTCAGATTTAATTCCTTGCCCTCCTCCTTTATCAATGATTTTTTTTTTTTTAAGCAGCTTGTTACATGCATATTTATCTACCTTCCAAAGAGGTGTTGCAATCAGTCCAGTGGAGTGAGTGGAAATTTAACATCTGCTTTAACCAGAGGAGTCGAGTGTACTTGGAGCACAGGGATGAGGGAAAACTTAAGCTGAGTATCAGGAGACATTTCCTATGGGTGAGGTCTGGTAGTCTGTGAAATATTCCCCCCTGAGAAGCGGTGGAAGCCTCTGTGTTATTTTAAAAACCAGACTGGAAAAAGCAGTGAAGGATAGATTCAAGTTAGCAGTCCTGCTTTGGCTGAGAATACAGACCCAATGACTTAACAGGCTATCCCTCCTTGCCTCCCTCTGCCTGTTATGACTCTGTGATTGATAGCTTCCCTGCATAGCACAATGCAAATTCATCTTCACATGCTCACTTCTTCTTCAGGACAAGAGCTTCTGCCAAGAGTACTGATGAATTTTGCCAATTTTGCTAATTCCTTACTGCACAGGGAGAGTAACAGCAAGACCCCTGCTTCATGAGAACGATCCTCTCTGTACATGGGGAAAGTGCTGGATGCAGTTATCCCGTCGGCACACGCTGCCTTTCTGGGTGTGGTTCAATAAGGGGTGTGTGGTAATTAATAATTAGGTAAATTCTCGTCCACACACAGACTCAGGCTGCTAAATACTACCCAGATGCGGAGTTAGGGGAATATTTGGATATAGGGTCTTGGATGGGAACTGTCCTTGTCCTGTATACAATTTGAATGGTAGATATTTCTCAAGGAGTGAAGAATATATATCACCCATGAGACACTCCTAATATTCCTAGGCCCCCTTACAACTCAATTCTTGCTGTTATGAGAGGCAAAAGCTGTTCCTAGTCAGAGTCAGAACTGAACTTGAACCCACTACATGCATTGAATCTTTTCTCCAAGCCTCTCTTGAACTTTGGAGCATTTCCAGCTGGGACACAGATCTGCAAACAACTCCTCTGTTCAGAACCGATTTCTTACCGTGCCGAATAAACTCTGAAAATTAACTGAAAGTCACCTGAGGCAGTAATCCGACAGCGTGAACTGGTGGACGAAGAGGGGAGAAACTCAGCGGTATCTGCCACGGGAAAGGACCCAGCTCTCAACTCATGATCTCAGGTAGTTGTATGCATATGGATTCCAGCTGCCTGAGCATGTCTTCAAGACTCTTTGTGCAAAAATCAGTGTTTGTGCCAGCTCCTCAGTGGTTAGAGTATAGCTCTGTGTGCTGTGAACCCTTCTGAGTGCAGCATGCAAAAAGGAACTGAGCTGTGTCTCTCAGCTGGGTGAGGTCATTTCCATGAGCACACAGTAGGAGTGAAAAATCTCCCAGATGAGACGAGTGTGTTTGCAAATGCTTTGCACTGATGCAAAATGACAATGCAATGCATTTAGGAACAAAGGAGCAGCTATATGGGATGGTGCTTACTGCATTCCCCGCTCTGAACTGGAAACAGTTGACTCTCTAACCTGTCCCACTGTGGGAACGAATAACCTTCGTGAACACATGTTGAAGTCATTACAACACAATTGCAAATGCCTTGTTGGTAGGCTATGTTTATTAGATGATAATCTTCAAGTGGGAAAAGAGAGAGGGCATTGGACCAAATTTTCAAAGAGGCTCACATTTCCGTATCCTCCGGAAACCACTCTTACTCCCTTGTGCATCCTTGCCATTGCCATCACTGGATCTGAACCAGCTGCAAGATCAACGACTGAGGAAAGCCAAAACACGTGACTTGCCCAAATTCCTATGGGCATTGCTTGGAGCTGATCGGTAACAAGATACAATGCAGGGAAACCTGGGTGTACTGCAGTGTAATATATCTGCATTGCAATAACTTGGCTAATAGAACGTGTCTGACCAGATTGCTGCTGGGGAGGAAGAAAACAGGAGAAAAAAATCTCTAATTTCCAGCAGCGAGGCACCTCCTCATTCCCCAGCATAAAGTTTAAGGTGAGCTCTATAGACCAAATGGTTTACTACATATGTTACACACACCCTCTCTGCAGACTACTGGCAGATAAATTGCCTATAGAGGGTTTATAAGACCCCGACCAGCATCTCCGCTCTTCAAAACAAGATCCAAGCTGCAGTGGTGCAAGGTTTGCACTTGGATATGAATTGGGACTTTTCAGTCTTTTTTGAGACTGATAACTACAGTGCTGCTACAAACAGCCCCAGAGCGAAAAGAGACGAGAAGGGTATTAGCATTTCCCAAAAGAGTTAAACCTGAGAAACAGGAGTGCAGGATTTTTTTCTTTTCTTTTCAATAGAGTAGTTCTACAGTAGTTAAGCTGTCCTCCTTTCCTGTGGATGGCTTAATTTGTCCCGAATGCAAAAGATTAGCTTTCTGACATTGGAGTGCTCTCATACTACACCCTGGATGATGTGACTAATACCTGTTTTGTATGGTTTGTTTCTCTTAATTGTCAAGAACCGTTCACATGTACAACAAAGCGTTTTGCTTCAGTGAAGTATTCAGTTGCTTCCTTGTTTCCGTTTTGTACACTGCCAACCATCTGTATTAGCGAAGACAAACTGAAGAACAGCTTCCTGCCCTTGGGACAGACGGCTGAGAAGAAGAGTCTTCCCAGTTCCTGTGGGTGACTGTTGTGCAGCTTTGCATTGCATGTGACCTGATATCATCATGAATTTGACCTTCCACATGTGAGGCACTCTAATTCAGCCAAGCACTTCTTGCAGGGCATCCCCTCCTTGTGAGGTGAGCATGCTGCCCTGCAGCAAGCCTGGCTCTGTGACCCACGCCTGCTGGCAGACATCCATCTGCTGCACTGCAATCCTTGATCTGCTGAGAACAACTCTCCCTGGTGATATTTAGTGGCAATTTTCCTCCTATTTTCTCCCCTCTTTCTAAGGAAAGAGGATGCTATTTATTTCCCACATCTCAGGGAATATGCAGTGTGGACTAAAGGGCCTGCCCTTGGAAGTGCAGTCAAGTCTGTAAGCACTTTACAGAAGCTAGCTACACCACCAGAAGAGATCAGGATCGTATTCTGGTCTAAGAAAGCAATGGAACCCCAAACCTGATCAGCCTGGTGGGAAATTCCCATTCCCCCATGTGGCTCCTTTCTACAGCACCTCCCTAGGCACGTGTTCAGTGGGATTCCCTCAAGCACAGCTACTCTAGCAGCATCTTGAACTCACAGGTTTGTGGACAGTTCTGCACTTTAGCCTTGGATATGAAAACACTTAATACAGATCTCCTGGAAACACTCTATGCAGTAGAACGCTGGACTGGACTTACTTTGATTGGAGAGTACCACTTCCGAGGAGAGGAAGGCCTGCGCATGTTGTTTGCAAGGTTCCTGGGTTCAGGGAACTCATATTCCTGTTCTGGCATCTTGACTCTGGCATTCTTGGCTTTCTCTAACTTAGCGCCTTCTTCCGTGGAGCCCTTTTCTCCCCAGCGCACCTGAAAAGTCGGCATCAGGGCATATTACAACAGTAGCTGCTGCAGAGAGTTACATCCTAGCTGTAACAACTAGATCCTGGTCTATATTTTCCCAGTGTCCAAACCCAAGGTGAAGAGCAAGCCACAGGCTGTGAAGCTTGTTTCTAGACTAGAGTCCAAACTTTGAACTTCTCCTTCTTTGCGACTTACGAGAAATGGGACAATGGGGAAGGTTTTCAGAAAAACTAAAAATATTTCCTTGTAATTTGTATGGCAACACTGCCCCTGTATCCCAGGCATGAGCCAGGATCTTACACTACTAGAAGAAAAACATGGTTCCAAACTTAAGGAATCTATGTTTGGCTCTCAAATATTCCTGTATAAAAACGATCTGGGCTTGGATCTACAAAAAAGCTTAAAGAAGTTTGTGCCTATCTCCCGAGTTTCTTTCTGGGTAAATGGCAGGGGGTTATCAAAGCTCAGTTCACAAATAAGATCTTTTGATACATGAACTGGTATCTAATTACCTCCATTCGTTTGATGCCACCAACTCCTCGTCCACCATAATAAGAGGCATCTACTGTTGGCCATTTCTTCTTTGGAAGGCCATCATCATCTTCCTCCTACAAACAGATGGAAGGGGTTGCACTGTTAGGAAGCATGACCAGACATGGAAAGGAATGAACGGTCACAGGCTACGTGGTCCTTTGAGCCTGCTAGAGCCAGTGCAGTCAAGGTTCTGGCCTCTCACCGGTTATTTTCCAGAGGATGTGCACTTGTGAAAAGAAAACATTTCATGATATAACCACCACCACCACTTGAAAGGTGAAGTCCAGCTCCAGCAAGAATATGATTTTTGCTCCACTGCCGCCTCCCCCCTCCTTCCTTTGGTTTTTTTCAAGGAGAGTCTGTCTTTCATCACCTTTAAATTAACTGAAGTAAATTGTTTCCAAGTTGCAAAATCATTGAAGCAGCCAGCAAAATAGCACTCAGCATAGCTCAAGAGCTGGGGTCTTTTGGCTGCAAGTCTGGTTGATATGCTAGCCACGAGCGATGGCAGCAGCGACTTACCTCTTTGCCATCCCTTCACTTACGTCTGCGATTAGGGAGAGAACAGCTGCTGCTCTGAGGAGTGCTCCCTGACTCATGGCTCCCCAGAATCGTTCTTTGGAAAGAACCCCAGCGCGAGTGCCCAGCAGGGAGATGAGGGGGTTTTTTGAGCTGGGCTGGCCAAGTGTAATAGGATGGAAAAGTCTAATGGAAAAGTTACAAGAATGAAATTAGCTCTTATTATGAACTTCTGCCTCTGCTAGGGAGGCTGCCTATGGAAGTCCGCGTGGCCTCGGTGATTTTCATGGGCTTGTGCCAGCAGAAAGCCAGGCCCTGTGTGAAAAATTAGACTTAAATTCTGTACAAATGTGAACGTGTTCTGCCTTTACATGCTGCAGGCAGAAACCCAAGGTACACCACCACACACAAAGTTAAATGTGTTCAGGACCCTGGCCTTCGTAAAAACGTTCAGATACAGCCAAATTAACAAATTAAGAAAATCTCCTTAAGTTTACTTAAAATGAGTCTAGCTAAAGTTCTAGCAAGTGTATTCTATATATTCTACATTCTTTGTTGCACGATGTAACAGCAACACACACACTCTGACCCCTATAGTGCCTTTCCCTTTAATTTCTACAGTTCAGGCTGTGAACTGGCAAAGCAAAAAAGCAGAGTTCATCAAAAACGTGAAGTATTTCCTGTGAAAAAAGTGGAGAGAAATGAAAAATGGTCCGTCTCTTTTTTTCTTTCTCTAATTTTTCACAGGGATTTGGCAAAACTCCAAAACTTAGGAGCTTTCCAAAACTGGAAAAGCCAAAAATACTTTGAAATTGATCTCCTCAGTAGGAAAACTGAGAAACTGGGGGAAAAAATCCAAGACAAACTATACTTTTTGTGTCAAACAAAAGCAATTCTGTTTTTCAAAATACACATAAGTTCGGCTGCAAAATTCGTCCTGATCTAAAGGAAGAGTGGACATTTGAGTCATAAATACAAGGTTCCTCTCCTTCATAGCTGACTTTTTTCTCTCGCTCTGGTTCGAACTGCTGAGGCTCTTTGCTGCAACCTAAGAACTTAATATCTCTGCATGAAGTTTTCCATGAGGATTTTTTTAAAAAAAGTTGGAATCACAGCCATCAAAATATTTTCCTTCAGCAATTCTTTCTTTCTCTTCAGTTTAGCACAGACTGGACTTCTCACAACAGGAAATACCAAGGTTTAGGAAATCTTCCCCACAAGCCCTTAAAAGCCCTGCAAGTCACTCCAGTCTAAGGCAGGAGTGTTTCTGCCAGAACAACAACAGGAACAGCACACGCACAAAAAGACAAGAGTGGACGCTTGGAAAACAAAGGAGTCACAAGCTTTCTTCAGAATGAATCTGTTTACATGTTTTGAAGGGCATAGGAGGTTTTGCAATACAAGCAAAAAAAAAAACCAACCCCACCAGTGATGTCCTACACACTTGGCGAATATGCTCACAACACATGTGAGCAGCTTAATGAAAGCAACTAGAAACTTGGGGGTCGGGGGAGGGAGACAGCAGGAAAGCGAGGAGGAAGAGGCATACAATCCCCACGTCCGCCACCCTAGCTCGCTGCCCCATTCACAGGGTCTGTGCCGATAAAATGGTTGAATCTCACACCCCGGCTCAGTTTTGCCCGTATTTTTCTGCACTTAGCTGCAATGGGGGTTTTGCCTGAGGAAGAATTGCGTACAGATCTTCAGCTCTGACCCAGTAGCAGCATAAAAAACAGCCCCAGAAAACTCAAGTGCATTTAAGGATGCGGGAAATTGACTGTACAGAACTCGGCATATTTCCACACCCAAAATCTGCTTTAGATGGAGCTAGAGTTTCTTTTAAAAAATATGAAGCAGCAGGACAGAGCTACATTTCACAGTCAGAGATCCAGATTCATAACTGCTGGATTTCAGAAAACAAAGCTCTGTGTTTATCTCAGAGTCCATGCCGGGCTCCGTATGCTTTGACCCTGACCTGAGGGAACCTCATCTGTGGGTAACACAAGGATAACTCAGGCTCCGCTAGGGACATCTCAACCACTCAGGGTAAGAATTCAAACTAAATTTGGCCAGATACAGAAAAAAGTTTGGACAACTTACCCCTCTCCCCGCCCTTATAATTATTTTCACAGTTGTCTCTGCAATGCCTGAACCTCGTCAGAAACCAGCATTTGTAGAGAGCGCTGCCTGCACAGAGTGCTGTAAGACGCAGCAGGACAATCATGCCTCCGAGTAAGAGATGTTATCATCTAATTTTACAGCTGAGGAAACATGGAGGTGAACTCACTGTCCTCAAGGCTTCTGGTTCCTTACTTTTTCTCCCGAAGTCGGGCTCGTTTCCAAATTGCATGGGCATCTCTCAGATGCAGAGGCACCGTCACACTTCAAGGACATCTTGTTGGGTTCTCAAGGAACATTTCCTCCCCGCTGTGGCAGGTTGTGCTTTTTACTATATTGCAACTGCATAAACTCATCACTTTGTTTTTTCTCATGTCTTTGCCGGTCACTTCCCCAAGCCTGCAAACTATCGTCAGGAAGCGCTCACAGGTCACATCTAAGAGAAATCTAAGAGAAAATGTTCTACTGGTACTCTACTAAGGAGCAGGCTGAAGAAAGACCTCAGCTCTCACGAGGCACGAGAAAATCCACATACAAGTTTATCCTTGAGACACAAATGCTTAGAAAACCACCCTTTGTTGATCTTACTGACCACAGAAACTCCTAGTTTATCTACGGTGCAGATTACTAAGGGTCCTGCCTGAAGTTACTTCCTCCAAGTGCAAAGCACCGCACATGCACGGTTAAGAGAGAACCTCAGTTTCGATGAAGATAGGACGTTGAATTATTTCCACTCTATAGCTTAGATGCTGAGCTACAGGAAGATGAAATAAGGTCTTACAAGGTCAAGGGAATTAACACTGGTACGCCCATTGCAACTGTGATGTGATTAAACCCAACTTTCACAGTCTCTACACGAACCGAGTTTGCTGTGCTGGGCCTGCCTAGGTATTTCACATGAAATTTGGCTATAAAACTCCACACCTTCATGGTGTAACACCTACACCTCATCTGTTGCCAATAACAAAATCCCAAATCTTTTTCTTTTAAATGCCTGTCTCTTGAAAGGTTCCTTTTCTCCTCCTCCCCTATTTCCACAACTCACTGTAAAAGGGGAATAAACGGGAAGGAAAAGAGCTGGCATACCGCTGTGACCTGGCTTTATTTCAGGAATAACAGAATACATTTCCTGCTTTGGTGTCTGCAAAAAATTCCTATCAGATCCTTTCTCTGGAGCTTATTTTGCGATCTCCCCAGGAAGGCTTTTCAGGAAAAGAGAGGAAAACAATTTGGAAAGTGTGAATAAACACCAACAAGCGAGGGCGCAAGCAGCTTCCCAAGCAGATTAATCCCTTTTAGCCGTTCTCTGGACTCAATGTTCAGTTGCGGGAGAAAGAGATTAGTTCACAAAGATCAAAGCGGTTCAAGCTGAACAGGTGGTTTCATCTGTTGGCTTAACAACAGCTGCCATGCAGTGAGTTAAATTCCTCCTTTCCGTGCTGGCCTCCCATGACAGTGCTGATTACCTTCAGCATCTCATGACTGAACGGTCCTTTCTCTCCAAGACTTTCTTGTGTGTGTTTGCTTTGGTGTATGCGGGTAAGATGACAACAGACATAAGAATTATCCAATTACAGGCTGGTTGGTGGCTTGGCTGTGGTGCCATGCTAGGGGCGACTGCGGAGCTTGGGTAATAGAGCAGCATGGAAAAAACTGGTCCGAGTGACGAGGAAAGGGCACGCTTTGGTCATCTCGTAGATCTCCTGCCTGGTTTTGCCAGACTTCAGGGAACTTTGTGTCCCCGTATCCCTTCTGAGGGAGAAAGTGCTGCCATGACAGAAAATGAAGATCCAGCAGAGTATTTTGACGTTGCCTGGTCTCTGTTTGTAGGGCAAGGAAGCAATGAGAAGAGAGTGTGCCTCCTGGGGATAACTTTGGAGGGCTCCAGTTTACTCACCCTCTGACTGCAGTCAGAGCCTGTCCTTCTGTGAGACACTGACTGGCAGCAGACCTCTGGCACGGGTCAGATAGTGAATAGGAAATTGTCAGAAGCTGCAGAGCCCCGCAGGTTGGGGTCTTTTTGATGTAGAAGATGGGTTGCTATAGTGAGAACCAGCTTCAGCCTCGTGGTAAGCTTCTCATCTGAGCTGAGTAAGAGATGTTTCACTAAGCCCAGCCTAAAGGTGATGGGACCCGTGAATAAAAGCAGCTGTGCCTCCCTCCGACAGGGCAAGAAAAAGCCTTCCTGTTCACTGGAGGTAGAAGAATGTGGTTTTGATCCACCATCAATGACTAATCCCAGGCCAGAAAGGTGCTCACTGGCTCCTCGAGGCATTCGTCTCTTCCGACTGGCATTAACTCAAGCTTTCCTGGCTGTAAGTAAAACCATCTGTCCTTCATCTGGGCCTAACCTCCTCCAGTACCCTGCATTGTCTGAGGAGCACAGCAGTAAGTTGACGACATTTGCAATTTCTGAATGAATTAATTGGAAGTTTCTGGCCAATAATGATTTCCTTCACCAACAGTGAGCGTGTCTCCAATATGTCTCAAAAGACCTTTAAAGTAGAGTTCAATAAAATCTTTGGCGGGTTTGACAGCAATGCTATTTTCCCTTCGTTGTTACAGTATAATGCATTCTCCTTGCAGTGCAAAGACATATGGGCCTCAGCTCCCAAATCTGCTGATGCAAGAATTCCTCCTGTCTTTTTTTTGCCAAGATTTTTGGGAGAAGAAAAAAATCTTACTGTAACTGTAATGCTGCTGCTTAAGGGACTAGCATTCTTTCATGCTGGAGACGAGCAGTTGCTAGGTTTTCTGCAAGGCAGAAAGCTATCTGCAACACATAAGAAAAACTGGATTGTAGCAAATCAACTCCATCCTCTATTTGTTTTGAGCAAAGTAGAAAATCTGGAGTATCCAACCTTCCATGAAAGCATCATACTACTGCCAATCCCATTCTGTGGACCAGGCTCTGTAAGAGTAAATTGAACCAATGGAATCCATCTTCTCAGAGCTTCTGCTATTTTTCCACTAGCGGGAAGCTCTCCTATCCGGGAAAAAACACACAGTACTAGTCGCAGCCTCAAGCCTTACTAATTTTTGAGCACTGCTGTGATGTTATACAGTTTCTAAACCAGTCTAAACTACAGTTTCCTTTCTAAGAAACTTTTGGCTGCTAATTGTGTAAGATGGCTACAGGATAACTGAGTATTGAGCTCGGGGGGTGTGCTCTGGCGGCAAGTAGGTGCAAACTTACGCCATCAGGCTAGTCCCTACAATGTTGGCACTCTGTTGCAACCCAAGCCCCCAGTCCAGGGTCCCACACCAGTAAAAATAATAGCCAAAAGATCGTACAGATCTCCTCTTGTGTCAAGAAGGCAGCAGGTAAACTACAGGTATGATGAGTTAATGCAGTTTTTCAGGCACTGTGCAGTGCACTACTCTGGGCACAACCCTAGCCTGGAGAAGTCTGCATTTAAAGCTGTCACACACGGGAAGCAAGCAGAACAACATTCTGCGTCCATGCAAAGAGGATTTGCCCCACGTTCTCCACAGTACACGACCAGGTTAGTTTAAAATAAAGGCCAATGACAAATGCATCGTTTCACAGCTTTCCTTTAGCAGACAGATGAATTGAGGACTGTTTCATCCAGAGCTGCACAGGCTGGTCCTTTCTGTCAGAATCAGGGCAGAGAGAAAATATAACATGTCCAGAATTATCTTTACATCAGCTTAACTAAACTTAATCTGAGGCAAACATAACCGGCCTGCTGCAAATAGTTGGTTTTGCAGCAACTGGTCTGCTTTTGCAGCACGTACTGGTTTGATAAAAGGCTTCCTTATACCTGAAGCACGCCTTCCTTATACCTGAAGCACGCCTTCCCTCTTAGCACAGAGATGCAATTTCCCCTTCCAGGCCTTGGCCAGTGAGCCAGCATTCCAGAATGATGTATTTTAATTAATTTCAGCAATTGAATCCCTTGGCTTGGAGACACGTGTGATGCGGAAGAGAGCATGTGCAATTTTAGGTTAATATTTTCCTTTTCATTCAGAGGATAGAAGCTAACAGAGCTAGCGGATTTACACACAGCCCAAACAGAAATGTCTACCTAGGAAAATAGGCCAGATGCCCGCATATAGAGGCGAGGGGAGCACTGGATCCAAATGAAACTCTCCCTTGGGTCCCAGAATGTTCAGATTTGGAGCTTTGCTTCAGGCGTGTTTTGAAGGGGGTGGGTGACACCAAGACGGAGGTTCTGGTACTGGCCTTGGCTCCAGCTGCTCTGAACTGTTTCTCTGTGCTCAGTACAGGCAGGATCTTGGTTGGATTCCACCTCTGTAGTGTTGCAGCGGATTGAGCTCTAAGGGTGTCTGTCTGCCTTGGCACAGAGCACGCCCACTGGGCCAGACTTTATGGAGAGCACAGAGAGGATCATTTCAGCAGGCTTTTCCGCCTGCAAGCTGAAGCAGGCAATGAATTTGTCTCCAGATGCAAAAAGCAAGGCGAACAAACCAACCAAATCACTCTGAGGACAGATCTAAGTCTTCTCTTTACGTGCATAGTTAAGAGGAACTGATCCAAACCCCAGTGAAGTCAATGGAAAAACTTGCATTGACATCAATGCACCCTGAGCACAGACCAGTGACTTTTCAATCAAATCCCATGTGCAAAACAGTGAAAGCAAAGACAAGACTCATTGCGTGCTGAAAGCAGGAGGACAGAGAAAGAGGCAGATGAAAAACTGTGCATGCTTCTGGGCAGAGTCTACTAATTAAGTAATGGTGACATGTGTCAAGCCTTTTGTTGCGAGGTTCATCTAAAAAGCACAAGTAGAATTAAGATGCAGGTTTCAAGGTTGCTTTATTATTTCTCTCCATTAAAACTCCCCTCGGTAGTGCAGCTCTTCTGATGTCAAGGTTTTACTGGGGTTTTACATCTGCTCAGAATCTGGTCCACTGTCTTCAGAAACATTGCAAAGCCCGTGGGCTGCCTTTACTCACAGCAACTGTAGTCCAAAGGATCAGCATTGTGAGTTACCTGCTCAGCTGCCGAGAGCAGTTATATATGCTAAACCATCAAAATCATTACTGTGCCATTCCAGGAAGACAGTTAAGCATATGTTTAGGTTACATTAACGTCAAAGTTAAACATACGCTTAAGGGTTGTCCTTTTTGTGAATCACAGCCTAACTCTGTAGTGCTGCTCCGACCAAATGGAAGCATTGTCTGCCTCTGTCCTCCTTTCCTCCCTGCTCTGTGGAGGTACTGTATACATAGATCTACAGTCACTCTTAGATGAATAAGCATCACACTGCTACCTGTGTAAAAGGCAAAGAGAGCAGAGTGAAACACATGTGGCAGACATCAGCTAGAAAGCCCCTAGTTTAGCTAAACCACTATTGACTTTAAGGCTAAGAGCTGAGCACAAAGGTTTAAATAGCCCGTACTCTGCCATGCAGCAGAATCACAACCTCTTGTAAGGAGACTGAACAAAATCTTGTCCTAAACATTGAGGAAATCTGGTTGTCGGTATCACTCACCTCACTGTCTTCTGCAGGTGGTGGGGGGGGCTCTTTGATGATCTAGAAGAATCAAAGAGAAACATAACAGTAAATTCATATTTTGCTCTTCAGCACAATTCAAACATGACTTAAAAAAACCAAACAAGAAAACAACAGGATATACCGCTGTGAACATCTCTGAACTTAGTTACAATACTGCGTGATTACAGGGTGGCTATGTGTGCTACTGGTGTCATAGGCCCTGAGAGTAAGAGGGGAAACAGGAGGTGTCCCAAAGCCCTGCCACACAGGCGTTTCCTAATTACAGCTCCAGACTCATATTGCTCATTAGGTGAGCCCTGCCCTATGGGAGGTAACAGCAAATTCGAAGTCATACATCCTTGATTCTCCAGCCTCCTAATCCCAGGAGGAGCCATAGTCAGTGCTGGCTCTAAGCAACAGACAGCAATCCCTGTGTCACCTGAACAACCGTGCTAAAATCAGCATTTCTTTCTACTGGCCACTGCACATGTGTACAAATCCTGCCTCAAATAATTTACAGTCTGAACAAAGACTGGAAAGCGAAACCAAGGTGGAGTGAAATGCCCTGGAGACATTGCAAAGCAGTAATAAACCTCCAGCCTCTGTCTCCCAGGCCCGTACTTCGTTCCAGAAGGCTGTGCCACCTCATGCTCTCATGAAAAATGCTTTTTACATTATCAGGCTAATACAGTTCTCTCTCATAAGCTTTAAAAAAATTATAAAAATACATACACATTTGAGGCTCTCCCAGGGTTTCTAATAAAGCAAGCAGGGTGAGGTTTGAGACTGGTCCAGGATATTCTCCATAGAAACAATTTAAGTTTATGTGGGCGTGAGGCTATTATTTCATGCAAAAAGTTTGCATCTAGGGCTCAGCAGGCAGTTGGCTATTATCACAGCCCTCCACTCCAAGAGCAATAGAGAGCCTTCCAAAGGGAAAGCAGTTGCATACAGGCACGTCAAATACCTCTCCCTTACATGAGACGCGCCCCAACGCACAGCCATTGCAGTCAACAGACTGAACGCAGCCAGTCATGTCAATGCAATTGCCCCAGGGATGGGCCTTCTCCCGCAGTTTTAAGTCCATCTGGATGAGGCAGCTCTTTCTTTACACACCAAGCCGTGAGTCAGATGCTCTCAGGGTGCTGAGCACCTGTGGAGATAGCACTCAGTGTCCTCAGCTCCTCTCAGGACTGGGTATTAGGTGTAGAGGCTGCGTAGGCATGGGATACAGATGGCTTAAAAATTGTTCTTAAAAAAAAAAAAAAAACACAGTCCCAAATAACAACAGCTTGGCTGTTTAAATGCGGAAAGGGAAAATGACAATCACATTAAAGGCCCTGAAGATATAAATATTTACAGCAATTCCTCTCACTCGTGTTTTTCCTTCTCTGATGAGCTCACTGTTTTTATTTTCCTCTGCATACTCCGAGTCATGCAATGCGGCCATTAATGAAGAGCATGTGCGTGTGGCTAGGGAGGCGATTGGGGCTGGATCAGTCCTTTGTTTGTACCTCAGCCCAGAGTCATGATGGTTGTAGAGCTCTGCCACTACCTGTTCCTGGGCAGTAAGGCTTTTTTTTCTTTTTGGTGGCTTACAGCGCCCTCGGAAGAACCTTTGTGCTTGAGGAATCAACACTGAATCTTTGTCTATATGCACAGAAAAACAAAGCACATGTGGAAGCATAAAACGACATTTGAGGAGTGTGGTAGGTGCGCCCCGAGCCCTGCTCACAACGTCACTCATTCTGACACGGCAGAACTGAGGATCAGGCTGTGGCTGTAGGGCCACTGACCGCATTAGGGAGAAAGGAGGGGTGATGTCCCAGAGGGGCTCAGGCTGACCAGCAGAGCTGGTGAGTCCCTGATACAGCAACCGTCTGTGCCCTGCGATTCCTAGCTTGTGCCTTGCAGCTCTGGAGGATACCAGCTCTTTCCCCGATGGAAAGCAAATGATGGACAGCAGATGAAAAGTTGTCTGCATCGGAGTGCTGCTCTGTGGAAAGGAAGTCATGGGTGTCAGTATGGTTTACTCAAAGTGCCGCTCCTTGGTTTAAGGTGATGGAGACAGTGTAATCTCTTGTACGGCTCTTGACCCAATAAATACTGACACAACATGCACAACACACCAAATACACAGACGACTTTTCTAGCCGTGTCTTCAGACACATTGTGGTCAGTGTGAGGGGTGACGCTTGTCAAGAGACCTCCTTTTGAACCAAACCCCCTCATCCAAACTCATTGGATGCCGAGAAATTTCAGGTATCTGATCCAAAATTTACCTACTGGAAGTGACCTTATTCCCTCCTCTAACATTACTCCGGTGGAACATCATGGGTTCCAGTGTAGTTTCTCTCATTTGCATCGGCATGAAACATCAGGATAATTTGTCCAACATTTTTGGTCCAGCTAAGCATTCAAACACAACTTCTCATCCAGTATCACTAGAAACTCTTGAGATTACAGACTTGGAAATGAAGAGACGGCTGTGTTTTTCATATTTGCATTTCCTCTCATAACATACACACACACATACACACAAACTAACTGATTTCTATAAACAGATCAAGTTTTTTCTATCACAGTCCAAGAGGAAAAAATAATATTCCTTCCATTTTTAAGTGCTATGTACTTCTAAGAGCAACTGAACACCCCCCAAACTTTGGCGACATAGACCAGTTAGCTTGGACAAGTGCGGAGATGGGGAAAGCTTAGTCTTCTCTGCCTTTGAGCCTGTTCAAAGTTCAAGCCTCACAAAAAAAAATGTATTTTCTGTCTCGCTGCCCACGTCTGGAAAGGCTTTTGGTCTGCAGAAAGTACAAATCTTTTCCTCCTCCTCCCTTTGGATTCTTACAGTTACAGCTGTATATGCACAAGACCCTCATTCTGGGGTACTGGAGGCAGTGAAGCAAATGCAAACTTTGTGCCATCTCATGTAAGGGAGCAAAGCAAGTGCGAAGCGGGAGTAACGAGGTCCCAGAGCCCAAGGCAGTGCCTTGCACCTGCTCAGTCTGCACAAACAGAAGTAATTACTCAAGTACAAGGAAAAAAAAAGCCATTACAGGGAACTCGGTGAGGATACAGCACACACTGGCACAGAAGACTCATGTCCGCCACGTTTTGTTCTGGGCTGCACCTCTCGCCTTCCCTCCGCCTCGCCAGATGACACACATGGACCTGCTGAACGCAATCAGCTGGGAGCATGCTTGGCCAAGCAAAATGCTTAGGCTAGTTTAGCTTGGCAAGGCTGAAGTGTTTGTTCATGTGTGCTGCAATTGTTTTGATAACCCCAAGCCATTTCTGTGATTGCTGCTGCAACTGTGTCTCCGGTCCCTGTGTTTGAAAGAAGACAAAGATGATCGTTCAGCAACCGTATTTGCTCACTAGCTGGGGAATACCTGAGGGTTTCTACATCATTGCCGTGCTATCAAAAGCTTACAGGGCGGTCTTTTGTTTTCAAGTAGTAAAGGCCTGCGGGGCGGAGAGGTGGCCATTGGCTTTTCTTGGCAGAGGAAGGAACTTCAAGAGAAGTTGTCAGCACTTCTACACACTTAGCTGTGAAAATTCAGGACAGTACAGTAATCTTTGCCTTTCTGTCGCCTTTCATCACAGATCTCAATATGTACGTGACTGACACGGGCCTCTGTTAGTTGACCCACCCTGATGTCACGGTTGCATGGATAAGCAGTTGTTTCTGATTAATAACACTGTGTAAAAGCGGACAAACGCTATTAGCCACCTCCTAGAAGCTAAAAAGCATTGGAGAGAACTGGTTTTCTGTTGCCCTGAAATTTCTGTGGCCATTCAGGCGTAAGAGAGCACATGTTGAATCCAAATTTTGTATATTCCAGGAATGTGTCTAGGATGTTTTCCATTTTGGGAGACGAGCAAACTCCACCAGTTTGCAGTTTGCAGAAAGCACATGCTCAGTAACTCTCCCTGGAGTTTTATATGATAAATAGGGGCAATATGTTTCTTGTCAGTGAAGTGTATCTGCTTTAAGATGGAACAAATCATCATTTCAAATGAGGGCTACACAAGAAAACAGTACAAAAATAAGAAATAAAGGACTTCGCCTCTAATTAGGATTAAAATTTGGGAAGGCATTAACTATGACCCACCTGACCCATTTTTTTTTACCCCCCCTTACGTATTTATAATTTTGACCTCCTCTAAATCCTGAGACAGAGCTTCACAGTTTAGTTATGAGTTGGGTAAAAGAACGTTTCCTTTTTATTTGTTTCGTATCTGCCGTGTCTTCTAAGTACCCATTAAATCCTCGGAGTTTTGGTCTACACCTCAAAGTTTCTAATACAAGCATACAATACAATACATTCTTCTTCCTAGACAAACTAGTAAGATGTAAATGAAGCCCAACAGGAAAGCTAAGTCATCCTCTTAACTTCAACCTCTCTTGTCAGCCTGGAAGCAGATCCAGCAACAATTTTAACTCATTAAAACTAGAAGACAAGACTGTTTCACACCTAAGATTTCAAGCTGACGTACACCAACCACATTCAACACAGACCACAGCACGTGTCAACAGCATCCACTTATAACAGCCACGACATTACGGGGAAAATAAAAGCCTTCCCTTTAATTAACTCTGATGATACAGTTTGCAACTGAATGGGGCTGACATGCAGTTTTCTGGAAAACACGTGAAAAAAATGTAGCATCTGCAAAGGCCATTCCTTTTCCTAGGCTATTTCACTTACACAGATAAACAAGACCAGAATCAGTGGGGTTTGCTCCAAGTGTCTGACCCGCTTTCTTTGAAAGACTATGTAAATGAAATTAATTTTCTGGACTAAAGAAAAACATCATAGCTACTTTTAGCTATATGCAGAAGCCCTTGCTCTCAGTCACTGATTGCTAGTGGATCTTCTGGTTAAGTAAGACTATGTCTGTACGCCCTGAAGACCTACTTCTCCTTAGCTGGGCTGAGCCAACTTTGTTTGGAAGAGGTGAGAGGCGGCCAGGGAAAAAGCAAAGGAAGAAGTCATTTCTACTGAGTTAATTACTTGCCATGCAGGGCTAGGGCAAAGAACAACAGTGTCTCCTCTGTGTTATGTGTTGTGGTCTGGAACTAAGGGTGCTGAAGCTGATCAAGATTAATATAATTGGCCTTTGGATCTCGCTGTAAAGAAATGCATTAGCAAGTAAAATGGTTCGGGAATCTGAAGTCTAGGCATATCACCTGAAGGCAGCTGGCCTACGTTCCTAACTTTCAGAGGGCAATGCTTTGCGTTTTGGAAAAAGGGAACTCCATGAGGATCTTTCAGTTTGGACACCCCAGAACTGATGGACACTTTGGAGGATTTGGTGTTAACATTTTGGCGATAACAAATCACAGCAGCATCTCAAAGCACCCTAGTTCAGTGCCTGGCTCACACACTGTTCTATTAGCCCACTTCTCTACCTGGGCTGCTGTAGAGCTGATGGTATTAGCCCAGGCAAAATGCCTCTGCTACGCTATTTTTGGGATCCATGCTAGCCTGTTTAAAGACAGACAGCTACAGAGCATTATATCCACATCCAAATCATTCTGATCTGACTGACAGGAGGCTGAGAGGAGCAGTGAACTGCTGCGGGTACTTTGGATGATTAGTATGAGTGTCCTTATCCTCCCGCTGCCCTTTGTGCACAGCAATGGCAAAGTCAGGTTCTGTTCCTTACACTGCTTTAAACCTACAATAACAGCACTACCTGCAAATGTTTTGGATTGACTGTGCTATGAATGAAGACACTCGTTTGTGGCAGCGTGCACGGATTCAGAGCTTGAATGTTACACACCACATTAAGCTCCAATAAATTCAGTGAAACTACATTATACTAGGTGAGCGCTTGCCTCAATAGCTCAGATCGAAGCTGAAGGCAGGGACTGCGGGGTCCACAAGAAATTTCTGCCTGCATGTTTGTGTCTCTTTCTCTCGGATTGTCTCAATAATGTTTCAGATTATTTGTGATCCTGTGCTCCCTTCTCCCAAAACAATCATAACTGCAGAGAAGCTGTGCCTCATGCACGTGGGAGCAGGTGGGAATCAGAACACACGGACCCTTGTAACTAATCTCTATCAAGCCAACATGCACCATGTAATTTTATGACTCCAAGGTTGCTGTAGAGTCTATGCATTTTCTCTCCTCCTCTTCCTCCAGTCTAGGCATTATTTTCATGTGGTTTTAATGTATATTTTCCATATTTTCTCCATCCAGCTTTTTGTTTCCAAAACTTCTGGTGAGCTGCGGTATAGACTGAGAGCCAAACGAACTGCTGGGTTCTTCCATGCTTCCTTCCAGAAAGTAGCTCTAAAGTTAAAACTGGTGTTAGATGCTTAAACACTAACACCTCATTTATGTGCCCGCCACACCCCTGTATTTAAAAAAGCTGCTGTATAAAAATGAGTAAGATGGTGTATCTGTTCTAAGCGGGTAATTAACACGGACCAGCTTCTCGTGCTCTCCTCCCTCAGGCCACACCGTATGGATACCTAAGGGAGGCAAAGACTCATGTTTACCTCACAGAACTGTAAGGAAACGTGATGTACGAGCATGTGGGGAAATGCTTTGAGTCTCAGAGTCTCAGCTGTACCAGGGAGATATTTCCACTCATATCCTCTGCATTTTATCCCCTGGACTGCCCTAGCTAAGATTCAGCCCGAGGCTCGGGGCAGCCTGACTGCAGCCACCACCTCAGCTACGCCAGCGCTAATGTTTCATGCAGATCCTGTTCAGGTGCAAAGCATGGCCCAAACACAACTCGCTCAGCCTGCCAATTTTAAGTGTCTATGGGAGGCACTTGCTTAGCGTGGTGCTGCATATTGGCACAGGGAAACTGCCCCAGCACAGACAGGCCTTCCAACTGTTTATTAATTATGCCTTCACCCTACATCCAAGACACTTTAACCAGCTCCATTTCCAGGCCAATCTAACAATGTGCCTGCAAAATCCTCCTTAAGACAGTTTTGGAGGCTTATTACCCATTTGGCTTACACCTACATTAAAATGTATTATTTATTTGGTTTACGCCAATATCAAACCTAAGCCTTATGCTGGCCTCCGATCTGCAGCAATTTCACCCTTAGGCACCTAAATACCCTCTTGCACACACAGTTNTTAAGACAGTTTTGGAGGCGTATTACCCATTTGGCTTACACCTACATTAAAATGTATTATTTATTTGGTTTACGCCAATATCAAACCTAAGCCTTATGCTGGCCTCCGATCTGCAGCAATTTCACCCTTAGGCACCTAAATACCCTCTTGCACACACAGTTACTACTATGATCACTCGGACTCCTTCAGGCTATGCTCTGTTCAGGAAAGAGGAGGAATGGGAAGACAACAGCAAAATGCCCACTAACATCAACAAGGCCAGGATCTGGCATCTGCTCTTTTGCAGATATGCTCTGCCCAGGAAAAGTGGGGTCATCCTGCTATAGATGTCTTTGTATTTGCCATGATTCTTCTAATGCGTACAGTGTTGGGGACGTCGGCTTAGCAGAATAATCCTTCTTTGTTTTCTGTTGTTGAATAAACACCCTTGAAACCTTTGGGAAGGTTAGCACCTGGCTCCCATGCTTTTGTAATATCCCCCCACAGACATCAAGGGAAACTTTGCCTGTGCTGGTATCAGGCACAGCAAAGACCTAATTATTGTTCTAATCCACTAAGCAACAATTGCATCTACTGTAAACTGAGCAGTAAATTCCAGACTTCATTTCAGAATACTTCTGAGACCAATAAACTTGGATACACTTGGAAACAGCATTTCTTTATGGGTGCACGCCAAGGAGATACTGGGTTCCAGATAAATCTCCAGAGTAAGTCTATTACTTCAGTCCATTTACTCCAGGGATGAAGCTGGCTTGGTGTTTTTCCTGAAGAACTGCTGGATAATAATGATTCCTATTTAATTAAAAAGAATGCCAAGAGGAATTTCAGGGCTTAGAAATGTGCTTGTCACTCAAACAAATTTATACCTGGTAAGAAAAAAGTTTGTTGTATTTTTTCCTTTTTTCCCTGGACACATACACAACTATCTCTGAAATGTCCCTGGGCTTGAATCCACAGCAGTGTCTCTGGGTCTGCAGTTTGATTATTAGAGGTTATTGCTTGCCTGCCTCTCTTGTCTGTTGTGCAAGCCAGTTCCTCTGCCCTTAATTCACTCCGGGCTTCTGACAACACTGCATTCTTTAACATGCCTTTACCAAACCAGTAAATAAGCGCTGCTTTTGCTCTCCCTCTTCCTACCCTAAGCCAAACAGGCTGGGTACTCCTCTGTGGATTTATCTTTAATTTTACAGGATCTTTGGGCAAGCAAGACACAGTGAGGTACCTTAGCTGCTGATCTACTGCCAAACGTACTGGACTGCCATCCCAGAGTGATAGAAGAGATTTCACACACAATCTTGACCTAAAATCTTTCCAGCAAGTGGAGTGATGTGTTTGAGTGAGTTAGTTACATTTAGAAAACATCAGTGAGACAGTCCCCACTTGGAGATCTTGCTAAGAGGGAATGTGGGAGGTAAAGGCAGAGAGAGGGTGAGGAAAAGCCTTTATCCGTAACAAATTTTTTAAGTACAGAATTTGAATCTGGAAAACATTAAGCTTATAAGGTTTCATGTGGACAAGAGACTCCCTATCTCTGCTGTACCCGCCTTGCTTATCGGGACCGTACTTCTCACACTTCAAGAACGCTGTCATATGACCAGTATCCTCACATCCTTCCACTGGAGCAGTCCCAACCTACCCTCTCAATGTGTAGCTCTGTATTTCCTTTACTCCATACCCTGCTTGTATTCATGCCTTCTTTGTAACAGCTTCATCTCTCTCCTGTAGCAAAACCTTAAAATGGCAGCATCACTTAGAGCTTTTCCTCTGTATCACCTCAATTCTCCACCAAATCCCAGTGTAAACATCTGTACAGAGCATATCTCCATCGACTTTTACGCAGATGCACCAACAAAGAAGTTGGCCCAGCTTCCCCGGGAACGTGCCATCTAGTTTAGATGAGTAACTCTGAGCAACCTACCACACTGCTAATCCTTTGCCCATTTTTAGAACTGATTTTTTTTATTGTTCTGAAGGGTTCAAATAAATATTTTTTCCCTTCTGTTTTTCATCTCGGGACGGAGGTGCCAAACTACTGCGAAAAGCAGAGTTTTACCCCTAGCATTTCCAGCCAGAAACAGAAATAGACAAGTAAGATTTTTCCTGTGAGATCTCCATTCTTCTTCTGGTTAGAGAAATACATCTCACCACACTCATCCTCAAATGAGAGTGCTCCTGTAGTTTGTGGCTCCAAAACTCTCAGCACCAGGTCCTAGGTTTGGTATAACACGGTGCAAATTTACAGCACTGTGTAAGTGATTTAAAATCAGAAATAATGAGAGTGATCAAGAAACTGGAGACAGTTTGGGCAGTGTTAAGAGATGCATCTGAAACATTACACACAGCCTGTCAGCAAAACCAGACTCCAATTCTGCTGACATTCGTACATCTCTAATTCTTGTTCTATACTTGCAGCACAAACAAGGCCCATAGTAAGAGCAGAGCTTCACCGTATTGTATGTTCCACAACAATCAGCCTTTGCCCTGCTCTTCGTTGGAAAAGGCAGCCCGAGCGGATGATCAGCAGAGATGTGCAGGGGTACGACAGGTCCTTGCAGACAAACAGCAAGGACACATGTGAGAGAAAAGCTTGCCTTAAGTCTTGTGATTCTCTTCTTACCTTCCTTGACCTCTTCCTTCTCTCCTGTTCTCTCCTCGTTTCTGTCTGCCTTTTTAAATTATTGACTCTGTGCTTTCTAACTCCACAGAATATTTTGTGAAAAAGCATGGAGAAAAGATAATGCTTGGTGAAGCATAGTCATACTTCTACTGAAACTGTCATTTGGATACTTCGAAGCGCTTTTCAGACATGGTGATTCAGGAAAAAAGTTAATCTTGCAAAAGTCTGCACACTTAGAAACGTCTTTTCCTTGTACCTGAGGCAGAACAAGGACTCCAGCCTAGGTTCAGCGTGCCTGCCCTGCTACAGGAGCCCTTCAGCATTGAGATACTGACACAGGGATTAGAACATCCAGGGATTAGAACATTCCTTCCTGGAAAGGCCTGGCAACTAATAAGTGTCTGCAAACCATTTCCATTTTGTGACCAATAAAAAAGACTAAAAGGCTCCTGACAAGGTCTGTTTGTTAGCAGCATTGCTATTTCATGGGTATAATCCAAAGGTCAGACAGATGAAACAGAAGCACAAAACAGTGCCAGCAATAGTAGAAATACCATCTTGTTGTCCAGTCCTATGCTCTTTCTTACTAGAAAACTTTGCTTCCTTCCCACTCATTTCTTACATTCAGGCAACACGGAACTGCTGGTTTGCGCTAATGATTTCTGTCACTTACCACTGTGCAGCAAAGCGGCCAGAACCACCAGAGAAGAACCAATGCCAGCAGAAGGAAGAGGATCAACAAAGCGATAGCCAGGATGGTCCCATCTGACTGGAAGAGAAACACAGAAAGCGCGTGAGCACCACTAACACAAAACTCCCCTCTCCACGGTACCTCACCTGTGCATCCTGCTTCCAGGCAAGCACACGTGCCAAAGGCCATTGCCATACCCCATTTATTTTTCAGACGAAATGCAGTTTTCCTCCCTCCTCATGCATCCAAATGTGGCACCCGCCTCCCCACCTCATTGCAAAGAGGCCGAGACGTGTAGCTCGCTTCCCAGAGAGTTATAGGTTTTGTCTCAATTTTCTGAACCTCACAATTACATAAAACACTTATTTCACTTCAGGTCAAAATTAATGTAATATTCCTCAGAGTATTGTGAAGACTGAAAAACAATTTAAAAAAGAGCTCACAACACAATGTTTCATTGCAGTTTAAGCATTCTCCTTTCTTAGCAGCTCTCTTCCCCTTCTGCAGTATCAACTTGAAAGCAATGTTAGAATTAAAGTTTACTCCAAACAGAAAACTTGAAGCTAGAACTCTGTGGGCCCATGACTCAGGTCATCCTGCTCTTCTTCGCAGTGCTGAGTCGGGGTAGTTCTGCCATGAGCTTTTAAAGGAGATTTCAACGTACACACCATCACAACAATATACAGGCTTTTCCACATCAGAATCCATTTCCTCTAGAAGATCCTTTTCCTCTCTAACCGGGATAATTACCCCATTTAAAAAGGCATTTGCAATTCTCTGATATCAATTAACAATGCAAACTGCTGCACAAGCCAGCTCAATACAGCAATCAAAACCGAATGTGTACTATTTCTTGTTGCTCAGATTTAACCCAAACCAGACGTTCTTCACTTCCTGAAGCATGCCAGCTTCCCTGTACCACTCCTCCCCAGTATCTTCCTATTCCGAGATAAGCAAGTGGGCAGTCCTGACTTGAGCCTGTTGGAGATGTTCTTGATGTAAGAGCCAGACATTTAGAACACTCCACCCGAGTGTCAAGATCACAATGCCAGATTAAGGACACATTCAAGAGCAGACTGACCTGTAGGATGGGAAATTGGATGCCTGCGTAAGTCACTAATTCAATGGCCAGATGATCTCTCATCATGCCATAATGGGAAGAGTAATGGAAAAAACAATCAGGTTGAGAGCATTTTCCAAGCTCTTCTGGTGTAGAAGGAATTTCTGGAGAACTTGGATCAAGACAACCTGATCTTTGACACTTGGAAACAAAAGAGAGGTAGTCCACAGAGGAGAAGAATTCACTCAAGACATCTCTGGAAGTGGAACTTGGACCCCAGCAAGAAACAAAAGCTCATTTGAGAAGATGGAGCTGTACATTTGGTGCTGTTCCTCTAGACAGCATAAAGTCACATCCATCACCTGCAAAATAGAGCCTGCCAGTATTCAACACTTTAGAAAATGTGATCCTGACTCTCCGCTGCCCTGGAATTGTAGAAGAAATAAGGCTTTTTATGTGTAATTTTTGTCTGTCCCTTTTGGCTTTTTATGTGTAATTGTTGTCTGCCCCTTTTGCCCCATACTAAGCCAAATATTTTATCATTAAGAATTCTCAAAAATAAATTTGTAAAAATATGAAACAAAATAAGGTGGCCTTCTAACTGCTTTGTTCTGTGGATTTTCCTTTATTTCTTTTTAAAACAGAATTTATTCCTACTTCCCCCCTGCCCCAAGACAATCTGTAAAGACCAATTTATATTACCCTAACACATCTGTTTCTCTGCAAGGCAGCTGATGTGGCCAGCTGGTATTCTGTGTATCACAGCAGCAAAACAGTCCTGACGACTTGGAAGGTTTTGATTTGCCAAATCTTACATTTCTCACTCAGGTAATGCATCTCGCTAAAGCCAGTCTGGCAAATCTGCAGGAATAAGCCCTCTTCCGGTATCAAAACCAGAACACCACCACCTCCCTCCCTGCCCTCCCTCCCCCCAAAAAAAATGTGGTTGGATTAATTCCTTTTTTTATATTTGCACAAACATCAAATATTCCAGACAAACATGAACCGAATTTTCTGGGCTCAGCCATAGCCACAAAGTGTCAAACTGAGACCCTTAATCAAGAACTGCAAATCCCATCGTCATCGGCTCTGCCTGCGCTGTCGCTGCCATAAACTAGGCTTTGAGAAACCCTAGCACGTCGGACCAGAACAAAGTATATATATACAATAAATCCTACTATAGTCATCCGAAGTGGCCTGAATTCTGCTTTTGGCTTCCTTTATCTTTATTTTGTCAGTTTCTGCTAGAATTTAGCTATCATTCTGTGTGGTATCTATGGTTTTCACACAGCTAGAGCTATGCTTAAATAGAAACTGCCACTTAGTCAAGCTGAATAACAAACGCGAAGGAAAATATGCCTGCTAAAATAGCTTGCAAACAACTTCCGCTGACATTTTGAAAACTTTCTCCTGGTCTTATAGCTGGTTAAAAAGTGCTAAAGCATTTGAAATGTCTGCTTTCATTCAATTTTTTTTTAATCAAAACTTGGAAGAACAATACAAATGATCATGGAAACACTGAACCATGGAATAATTCAATGAGCTGTGTCTGACACATTGAATAAAGGCTGTCAATTCAGACCACGAAACGAACTTTCATTCTGAAAACAACCAAAAAAGATAATTTTAACACTAAAGTGGGGAATTTTCCATAACAAATATCACAGCTAGCCCCTAAATACACACAGTTATCTGAAATCAGTACTACTTTCCCATAGGGATTCGTCTGGACTGCTTATATAAACTGCGGTGCTTGTACCCGTAGTGAGATCAACAGCCTGAACCTCCATTACACCTGAACGGCTGAGAACAGCCAGACAGTTAGGGTACCCATCAGGAAGCTGAGTGCAAAACATCGGCAACTTGCTTCTTGACAACTGTTGAAGACCTAGACGATGCCTGGAGTCACTGTTTTGAAACGCCTCGCTATTGCACCAAGAAACAGTAATACGAAAGAGAGCAGGCTCTTTAAATGACCTTTCAACGTGCTACACGGTTTGACATGTTGAAACAAGTAAGCCGGTAGAGAAAGAAAGGCAGCTGTGCCTTGAAGCCTCCTTTTCCCTGCCAGAGTCCAACCAGGACAAGAAAATGCTACAAGTACTGCTGGCAGTTGAAGCACAGTGGAAAACAGCTTCTGGAAGATATTGTAAGATATAAAGATATCAAGAAATCTGAAACGGGACACATTAGAGGCATTTCCTCATACACGGCGGGGTGGGGAGCGGGGCGGTCTGTGGGTGCGTGCGTGTACGCTTTCACTCAGAAGTTGCTGTGGAGCTGTTACAGACTGTGAGAGGCCAGACTGTGACTGGGGGAATCCTTTTGTCACAAGACAGAAATGTGGCCCACCTCTTGGACCTTAGGTACTCCTAGAGAGAAGGGAGGGGTGGCAAAGCCTGATCCAGTGAACAGCTTCAGCTATTCCCTTAAATCTAGCCCCAAACATTCAGATACGCGCTGTCCTGCAAAGGAACACACTTGGGCACGCGTGCAACCCCTGGGAAGACCCTAGCTCACACAGAGGCCAGTATAAAGCAGGTGCATGCACATTCCTTTAACAGTCTGGTGATGCCCACGCCACGGAGGCAATGACTCATCCTCCAGGGTTCCTTTGCTATTGCCCACTGAGATTGCTGCCTAAGACCAAGCTCCTAAGATTTTGCCCCAGGAAGCACGTATGCAATCACGCAGAGAGACAAAGCTAAGACTGAATCTGTGATTTTAAGCCCCCTATTTCATCTTAGACATCTTCGATGCTGCTGACGTACAAGGAAACATAAACCAGTTCATAAACAAACGTGAATCGGTTCATCGGCATTTCAACGGAACTATGGCTTATTTCTGGTCAGTTTCCATAAAATGCTACTACCCACCAGACGGGCATTTTTTGCTGTGTTGGTTTTGGTTTGGTTTTTTTCAACATTCTTATTTTTGTTCAAGATTTTATTTCCTAGTTTCTCACTTCACCGCACTGGCATTTGCAGCATACATTAGCTATTCCAGAAAGGTAACCTGGAAAAACAACCGCAAAGCGCAGACCCTCAAAAGCTTTGACTACTGACGTTCAGGAGTGATGAATGAAGTACTAGGTGCATCTAATAAATGGGCTCATGTACTGTGGCTGACGAATTAATGCACTGTTGATTTATAGGGAGAGGGAGGTGGGTAGCATGCATGCTTGTTACCGCAGCAGTAAATGGATTTCACTTCAAGCACGTGTTTAAATGTGCTGACTTCATGCTGTGCCTAAGAGAGATGGACTTCTGTCAAATACATGCATCAAGCGCTTGGCTTTAGTAGGCCTTGAATGCTGAGTTCAGTAAAAGGATTTAGTTCTAACTTCTACGGACTTCACTGGAAAGCAGGCAGCCTAAATACTCTGTTTGATCTGTCCCGCACTCCCTGCTCCAGCAAACAAAAGTGATGCGCCCTATCAGCCAGCCGATCTCAGGCCTACGGCAGTTTATCAGTCCCCTGTGCTGTGCAGAAGAGCTTGTGAGAGCCCTTCAACTGTCAGCTGCAGCGGAGGACCTAAGGCTGTCACGCAGCCCCGTGTTGTCACCTCCAGGACAGGCTGGAAAGCTGTCATCATTACTGCTTCAGGGCTAGGAGTGCAGAAACATCTGCACTGCTACCAAGAACAGGGAACAGCAACGTGAAGACAGCCATATAACCAAGTCCCACTTCAGAGTGACTCTACAGTAACAACAACTTAAGTAACACTTATCACTGCTAAACCTTAGGTGCTTTACGAAGAGGAGAAACATGGTTAATGTCGTTCCACAGACAGGGAAGATGTGAATGGCTCCTGTATCCCAGTCCAGTGTCCATACATCAGGAAAAAAATTATTAATCTTTTTTACATTTTCCAAGCCGGAAGAGCAGTAACATGCTGAAAGCCTTCAGAGGTGTCAGTAGGAAAAGAATGAAGCACTTTTAAAAAGCTTTATGAAAATCTCGAATACAGTTTTGAATAAGCATTCAAAACCTGACAGAGGTTTTCTCCCTGGAGAGAAAGGAGAAACCGTTTTAAGGTCCTTCAGTCAGCAGGGGAGGGGAACGCAAAGGGTGACCCTGCCTTTTCACACCAGAGCTGCTTTTATTGTGAAGGAGACACTCTCCATTTCTGCCCGACTCTCTTGGGCGATACATCACATTCCCATCACAGCAACAGAAACTGATCATTTATTTTGTCACACACGGGGATTTTTTTTTAAATATAACAGAAACAATCTGGCCTGATTTCTAAAAGGAAATGAAAACTCATTGAATGCACTGCTCTGCAATGCTAGCCTCTTCGATCGGCGTCCCTGTGGAGTTGCTTGAGTGGGAGCCGAGCTCAGTAGGGGATGCAAGAAACACCTGTTCTAGGTCACCCAGTATAGGTGTTCTCAGCTCCTTTTTTCCAAGTTCACCGTGCTATGAAATGAAATGTCCCTCTGGCAATGATCTGTTTCCCTCCTCTCTTTCCAGAGCTGAAAGGAGATGAGAGCCCACTTGCAAAGGACTTTTCCAGCATCCTGCATTATTTGCTTTACAGCCCAGTATAAACACCAGCGAAACCTCACTTCACCACATGCCGTATAAACCCAGAGCAAGAGACAACCCTTGTCCTGAAGAGTTCACACTCCAAACAGAGCAGGCAAACACTTGGTGGGAAGGAGAAGTAATCATTACTCCCTCAGTTACAAGGAAAGATCTTTGGTCAGGGAAAACAATTCTCTAATCCCCAATTGCCGTGTTTATGCTTACAAAAACAAGCTGAACTTTCCCTTCAGAAGAAATACTTCAAAGTTTCCAGCTAAACAGAAGTGTTAGCCAGACTTCTGAAAGGCAGATATGGCAGAACTGACGGTAGAATTCGTGTTTGTCCAGTCCTGGGCTAGCGCCTCACTCCTAAGGCATTGCATCTGGGATCCTGCATCGAATGCAGTAGGGTCTGGTGGGATAGTTTCTGAAAAAACAGAACATGACAAAACCCTGCAGACTGACAAGCTTTCCCCCTTCAATTGTGCATAGTCTCCATCAGTATCGGGATTCAGTAGTTCTCCGATGACAGGCTCCTCCCCATTCGGAGGTGTTGAGGTCCAAAGGCCTTTGCGCTCCTCTTTGGTTTTCTAGTTCCCTAGCACATCCCATCTGGTTGGGTAAAACACCCCAAATTCTGTTACTGTTTCTGATACAAAGCTCCTGACACCTGAATTTCATCTGCTAAGAGACTTATGCTGAACCAAAGGCTAAAACTAGCAGTAAGACTTCACGCCACTGAACATCTGCTCAGGTCTCTACCAGTCATGCCTTCACCTGTTAATCATCAAACCTCAGGTGTCACAATTTTAGGAGCCTCGCTGCAGGAAGCAGCGGACATCAAAGGGAGCAGGGTCTCTTAGCTGCAAGCTTTCAGCACTCTAACTGAGCATCTTCATAATCACACCCTACAGCTACAGGCAGAGGTCAAGGCATCTTGTCAGCCCTCAGATTTTGTCCTGGAGGAGAGCGTGCCAGCCTCAGCTTTGCCGCTGGGACATCCTGGGCCTGAAATCAGCTGCACAAAGGCAGAGGCCTCTTGCGTGCTCTTTTTAGGTTCAATCTGTACACACGCTTGCACTGCAGCTTGGGGGCTCCCCGTGACAGTGCCCCTTTGGTTGTAGACGTTTCTGTTTTGTCTGAGGAAGTACTGAGGAGCTCCTATTCTGAAACAGCCTTCGCTTGTCCCCCAACACTTACAGCTAAACAGCAAAACCTTCGAGGTGAAATCCAAGCAGTTATTTTGGTTTCCGCTTGTGCCTGCAGGCAGTCAATAATAAGAAGTATGTTAAATCAATTTCAGGAGGTGAATAGCAACTGGAATAACAGCAGAGAAAATTCTGTGGAATTAGACTTTGTCATAACAGCAACCATTTATGGCTTGATCTGGGTTTACTTATTTGCAAGGCAGGAAAGGAAGGAAAACAGCATGCTACAGCTCTGGAACGTCTTGCCTCTGTGCATGTCAGATTTGTAGCATTTAAGCAGCCCTCAAAAAAAACTCAGGAGCACCTTCCTTGAGCTAACACTCACATACTGCCCCCAAGCTGAACAGGACAAGCTCCATTACAGGCAGTTTACCCCGAGTCTCACAAGGTTAAGAGCATGCCGGCATGACCTGAACCCACACAAGAAGACGTCTTTGGGCTAAGTTTCCTTCTGAAACTCAGTTTAAATTGAAATCACATTTTCAACAGAAAAGCATTTCAATAAAATAAAACATTTTGTTTCAACCACACTGTTTCAAAGCGCTCTGTTTCAACTTAAATGAGATTTCACTATTAGAGGTGTACACAATGTAGAGATGACAGCACATAGTTTGTAGTTAATGTCTGTCACGGGAAAAAAGTCTGCATAGCCACAAACTATTTTGATGTTTCCAAATTAAAACTTTTCAAAAAACTTCCATTCTCTGATTCCCACCCCCAATTTATTGGTCTCTCTTGTGAATCCCTACTTCCCAAACCACAGGAACATGCAGTTTGTAATATGCCTACCACACTTAAGGGTATTATAGAACAGCCTGTGCAGCAATATTAGAGTGAAATAATCTCTGCACATTTAACTGTTAGGGTGACCTGTGCTAGCAAAAACATTCACTGCCTATTATATTCACAGCACAAAGCACTGAAGAGCAATTTCTTTCAGAAACAAACCTGGAATTTTATGCCTTTGAGTTCCCACAGAGCAATACCTCAACTAATAATATGCAGGTCAACGGCCCAGGAAAGCGCTCATTAAATTTACTCTGCAGTTTCATAAAGCCTCTATTGATACAACAGTGAACGCACTTTAATCGCCTGCAGACTTAGGAACACTGATAACTAGCAGAGCCTTAATTGTGCAGCCCAGAACAAAGTCACAATTGAAAAAAACCCTTACTTTAGCACTGAATTACATGCCTTTTGGATGAAAAAAACCTTCAGTGAAAGGCATCATTAGCTTTTACTACAAGCATGCAGCACTTTCTTGATTGTCTAATTTTTTCTTTCCCCACATTTAAAGATCAAATCCATCCACTATTACTTAACTCAAAGGTGCAAATTCCTTCAGTCCTTCAAATAGCCACAGGAAGAAAACCAGGACACTTAGATGTATTAAAGCTGTGCCAGAACCCACCTCCTTTTGTCAAATTCAAAACCTGTCAAGGTTAAGAGACCGAGTCCTCCTTTCTAGCTGGCTTCAATGGCTCCTTTACACTGGCAACTGGAAATGTGAGACCAGAGGGGCTTTTTCTTTCTGGAATGGTAGGCCTGTTCCCCACCTGTCCCCACCATCCCAAGCCATGCATTAATGGTTGCCACCAAGACAACTGCTTCATTGTAAGATAAGCAGTTCTCTGATCTGCCTGTGCAAGACCTTCTCTGGCTCCAGGCTGCTGTCAGGTGCAACACGCTGCTGCATCTATTCACGTCTGCGTGTATCGTTTCAAGAAGACTCTTTTTCACGACCAAGGACTGGCTTGGCCCAACTGCTCGCCAGCAGCTCTCCTCTGGTTTCCAAACTCTGAAATCCTATCCAGGACTGCGGAAGGGCTAACTGCCCAGCAATGTGCTTAACCACCTTGAGATCTTCCAATCCAAGAGCGGTTTTGGAACACCAGTGTCTCAGGTAAGGAGGGGCGGGTCTCTACTGGCACTGGATAGGACCCTAGCTTACAAGCGCAAGCCCAGTTTAGGCAGTGCATATGCCTCCCAAATGTAGTCGCTTCCTCAAACTTCCCTGACCCAATATGTCCCTTTTCACCTGAAGGTCGTGTCTTTCTTCAAGCATAATTCCCCTAGCCCGCCTCCTGAAGGAACAGTGTGACATGGGAAAACATCTGTTATGAACTGGATACACAGGAAAAATAAAATTTAATTTCAATCAACGCTAGCCTAAGGCAAGTCTAATATCTCGCCACAGAAATGTTCCCCCAGCCCGCGGGTGGATACCTCCACTGCCTCGCCTTCTTACAAAGATGCATCGTGTATTTCTCACTAGGTGACACAGGGAGCATACGAATATCACCTAGGGATGCTCCTTGCTCTGCCAGTCAAGAGCTGCCCAGGAAGACCTGTTTTACACTGTCACTGCAGCCCTGCAGCTTTCACCTCCTTTCCACTTTTGAGCCTGAGAGTTACTAGTGCAAGAGGTCAGTAGTGGTTCTTCCTCTTCTGGGAACATTTTAGAAAATGAACAAAGACTTATTTTAATTCCCATCCTGGCTTCTCTCCGAGATGCTCTCTTTCTGCATTGAAGAACTTGGCAGCAGCCCTCCAGTCAGCAGAGCAGGACCAACTTCCTGCCTGTAAACACTGCCTTGTAAATTATTTTCTCTATTGTACCTTCCTTTTTCTGACAATGCTTGGTGTGCCACCTGCTCTGTGCACATCTGCATGCGCACACATTCATAAAGCAGCATTTAATGCTTTCTCCCTCTTTCAGTTCTTCAAACTCCTGACACATGAACAGGAGTAAATCCCTTTTCAGGAGCTTCCCAACTCCACCAGCCATTACTTGCTAATTCTTTTTCAAGCAGTGGGAAAACCACTGCAGCATACGCTCCCCAGACATTAACAGGTGCAAACGAAAGCAATGCACACCGTGTGAACACCACTAAAGCCTGGTTTGGGGCTATGCTGAGACTGGTACCCGAGGAAGAAGCTTTTTTTTTTTTTTAAAAGTCTTACCACTAGTGGAAGCTGAGGACAGTCAGTTCCCATTGCATTTGTGGTCCTATGCCTTATACTATTGCTTTCACAAGATGGGTTTATGTTTAGCAGACAGTAAACTATAGTTCTTGGTGCCTTCAGCTGTCAAAGATGCACTGACATCAGCAGCAGAATGAAACTACTTTTTAAACTCTCATCATTAATTATTTGCCACCGGACGAAGATATTCTGGTCTGTAAGATAGACCAGGTAGAAAGTGTGCAACCACACACTAACACCTGTAGCAATGTAAGTTGTCGACTTCCAGACCGCAAGTGGAGCCGACATTAATCTTTTTTTTCTGCCTTAGTCTCTTTTGTAAATGCAGGGACATTAAAAAATTCCAGTATTAAAAGTTAAGAGAGAAGAAACTGATCATTGCAACAAGAATTCAGTCTTTCATGGTATGTGAAAATACACTGTTCATGTTCTGTAAAGTGACACCCAAATGTGTCCAATTGTTTCTGAAGCCCTTACTGTAACCACTGACAGCTTTATTCAATTACTGGGTACTTCTGGCCTCTGCTAGCATACTGCACAGAGACCTCTGCAACAGAGAACAAAGGCATCTCGTTCCCCTGCGAAGCAGACAGCCCAGCCCACCCTGGGAGACGATGCCTTTCTGAGGCACTGAAAAGCTGAGAGCGCTTGGCTGACAGCAAGAGCATTGTAAGATTTGAAGTAAATAGCCTTGCTGCAAGGAGTCAGACAGTAGCAATTTGGGGGCAGGATCTGCCTTTGTCTCCTGTGGTTAAACAGCACCTGGAGCAAGTCAGATCCGTACGTGTGACTGCAGTACAGAAAGGCCAAGTCAGAATGAACACCAGCACAAGGTGGGAGGGGTGAGGGTGTCTTGCCCCCTAGAAGAGGCCTCTGTCTATTTTGACACAAGCAACAGAGACAGACAGTGGCAAGTTCTGACAACTAAACATTATTTATAACCAAAATAGCTCCTTGACGCTCAGAACTGGAGGACCCAGTTGCTAAAAAGATGCCCAGGATACATCCACGAGCCTCCTAAAGAATGCTTTCAAGGGTAGTCTCCTCCTGAAATCTCAGTCCAGGAAGTCACCACTGATTCCGAGGGTTGGAGAGAGGAAGGGTTTCAAATCCACACTGGATTCTATAGAGAAAAGATTACCTTGTCCAGAAGAACACAGAGGAACAATCCCAGCTTCTTTCCAGGCCAGTGTGATGCCACAGCCTTAAGGACATTTCTTTAGAATGCTTTAGCCCTGCGTACTCCCAGCCTTTGCAGGCTTCTGTATTCAGGGCTGCCATTTAGCACCTTCTGCCAGCAGCAGAGGTCACCTGGATATCCCTGCACAGTTTTGCTCAGGTAATGCAGTAACCACACAGCCTCACTGTCCTCTGTATGGAAGGGGGAATTCCTTCCCCCATGGGAAACTTTCAAATGAAAGAAAAACATTATTTAAAAGGTACAGATATTGAAAAACCAACTTCAGATACATAAATTAGTAACTCTCCAAGACAAGCAAGCCAAGAGACAAATTCATCAAACACTTCCAGCCAGCTGAGCTTTGTCATACTGGAGATGCTGGCATCTTCTCCCCCAGCTAAGCACATAAACAGCACGCTGCCTCCAAACCTTAAGAGCACTCATTCCAGCCATTCCTCTGTTCTGTTGGGGTAGCTGCCAGTGGTCGCATAGACCAGGCCAAATAACACCCTAAATTACACTCAGGACAGCCCTGTCTTGGTTTGACTGGGTAATACGTAAGTTAGTGGGGAGCAGGATTAAACTTCTGCCCCCAGCCCCTGATTTACACGGTGTTACCCTCTTGCTTCTGAAATAAACCCAGCCACTGTTAGCAGCTTTACCAGAAGCCAGCCAGTAATCCTCAGTCTGGGGTATGCAGTCAGCAAAACCTTTGAATGAAAAATAGTACTGGTCATCCACAGAGGGCACAAGCAGGCTTGATATTTACATGCAGTGTCATTCTGCCCTAAGCTAGAGAGTTTCATCTGCGTTCCATAATTTAATAAAACAGATGCTTTGCCCAACCACAACAGCTCCTGTGTCTGGCCCATTTCTGACAGATAAATGGAAATCATTGCATTCCTCCAACAAGCAACACTTCTTTTTGTCCACAGAGCTCTCTGCTGACATAGGGACCCCTGCCGACTGAGCCCAGCTCTCCAGGGCTGCCGCAGGCACTCCATGAGGTGAGCGGGACACAGCCCTCCCAATTCATTCCTCCTTGAAGCACATGCCTCTTCTTGCCCTGCACCACGCAGGGATCTGTGAGAATGTATGCTACAGCCCCATACCGCCTGTGGGGACGTGATTAGCTGGGGTAGGCTTGCTTTGTAATCTCAAAGCAGTGGGTGCAATTTCCTGGTCTCTCTCCAGCATGCCTTTGTGTTCCACCCCTGTCAGACAGATACGTGCTTTGACGCTTTATCATCTTGAGTGCATCTGGCATTGTCCAGCCAGGTTTCCCATTAGACTCTACAGCCACCAAAACCAGAAGAAAAGCCAAGATGTAACAAACCACAACAAAAGCTCTGTTCTCGAGGAGCTAACACGAGGGTGAGAGAGGGAGTCGCATTCACCAAAACAACACAATTCTCTCCTACTAACCTGGTTCTTTTTTCCTTCTTTCACTCTTCTTTGAGGCAAAGACTGCACTCTGAAAACAGAGCAATCCCGTGCAGTTCCACAATCAATGCTTTTTACCATCTCCAGAAAATTACAACTGCACCTTTAACTAAAGGCCCCTGCACGAGATAAGGAGTCAAGCTTTGCTCTGACTGTCAAGCTTTGTTCTGACTGATACTTCTTTATGAATCAGACAGACCTTGCATTTGGAGTTCCATTTGTTGGCTAATGTGCCTGGGCAAATTCCGGGCTGAGACTTACCATGAGGGATTTAAAAGGCCTCCCTTGTGTAATCAACTCTCGCCTCTAAAAACTCGTATCAAAAGTCCGGAGGAAGAAAAACCCCAAGTAAAATCTCCAAAGACCTCCTATGGACTGTTTCATACCTCAGGCTTGAAAATAACTGGGCCAACTGAGAAGAATATTGACTCTTCTTTAAATGGAGATTTTGCTCCACTTGATCCAGCTGAGATCACTTTTATGTGACCACAAGTCTTCCCAAAACGTACCTTAAAATGGAAATGCTGAAAGATCCTCTGCAACCAAAGTATCTTTACAAGTCTCCCCCACACCTTGTGTTTTCTTTTGTTAAATGAAAAATCAATTACCTTTCAAGAGAGAGGAGAGAACTGCAGTGAAGTACCAAGAAAGCCTATAGACTCATTTTAAAAAACAAAATACAAGCACTTCTGGCAATTTTATTTTGGGAACCTAAACCAGCAATTCCTTGAGTCCCATGGAAAATAAGGTATAAAAGCATATACAGTCATGCCTGTACTCCGATACTGAAAGCACAAGCAATCAAGCAAAGGGCAGAACACAACAGAACCCATGCAGTTTGATTTCTGACACCTCTTGCACTTTTGGGGGGGCTGCAAACCTTGAAGCCTGCCACATTTCAGGAAGCAGAAAGCTAGGGAAAAAGAGAAGTCCCTCAAAGCACAAGAGACATCTGAAGTCCAGGCAAGTGGATCCCAAAGTGGCCGGATTTGAAAGCATAGGTAGAAGTTCAAAGACTGTTTTATCTGTATGTACGACTCCTTTAAACAAAACAAAACACCCAAAACCCCAACCAGTGTTCAAACAGTGAGGTCTAATTTGGTGTTGACAGATTTGACAAGTAGTATCACTTAATGCTGGAAAGTGAGATTTATTTAGGTGTCTCTCAGACTAAGGTGGAGATTAAATCAGCCATTACGTATGCCTTCATTCCTAACCTTCCCACATTTTCTCCCCCTAGAAGTGCTAGAGCAGATTTTACACCTCAAGGGTAAAACGTGCAAATACTTACTTCAGTCAGGCAATATGGGCTCAAGGAAAAGCTCTATCTGTTCCCAGAGGGAGTCAGTTTATACTAGAGAGTTGTGTGCATCATTGCATTCAGAGACACAAAACTAACATTTCCTAAAGGGGACAATTCCACAGAACACTTTCTGCCACGCATTCAGTATTTGAATACGAAGGCATCATAGCCTGCAAAAAGCACTTTTAACTGGCAGCCTCACAAAAATGACAGCACTGGGCAAGGCAAAAAATCCCAGTATCCCATTTTCAGCAGCTGGGACTCGGTGTTAGAAAACACAATGTGAGCACAAGAGTGCTAAGCGCTCTTCCCTCCTCGCTTCTGGCAAATTGCAGGAGCTGGGCCTTGCTGAGTTACAGCAGTGAAGCCATGATGTGCTTCGATTCCTTATTTCTTTCCAAAAAGTGATCTGTCTAAGACGAAAAGCATTTTCTTTCTTCTAGAGTTTTCACTGCTCAATAAAACTGACATTATTTAGCTGCCTCATTCCTACGAGTCTTTAGATATTAAATAAAGGTCGCGACCTATGCTGGTGTAAAAAGGTTTGCCCTATTAACCTATGAGAAACTGGCCCAATTTCCTTATCATGAAATCCTACACTAAAATTTTTGCCAGCTAGGGTGATAAAAACGCTTGTTTGATATTTCAATGTCTAGGGTCTATCTGTCCTGATGTTCGAATATCTACATTCATAACTTAGAAGTCAAAGTCTGACTGACTTTTCTGACTGTTCATTTTCAGTCTTTACTTGGCTGGAATGTAGCCATCTGCTTCAGCTATACTCTTAACTGAATTTTCTTCCCTGGATTACCTCCAGCTAGTCCTTGAAAATGGGTAGTTCATAGAACATAACAGGTATAATTTATAGGGAAAATGGGATATTTGCAGATTGTTTACATGTTGCATAGAAAGGTTTTGTTGTGGGGCTACATAAGAAAATAAAGAGATGGTAAAGCTTATCATGCTGTCAAGCAACTTGCTTTATTCCTCTCCCATTCAACAGCCATTTCTGGAGAGCAATGACTGAGATTGGGGTTCAAGGCATTTGCATCAAAGCGAGCGTGGAGCTGCCATGCTAAGTCACTGCCAATTGCCATCTGGGAAGGTTTTTGAAGACGACACTCCAGACCCCTTTATAAACCTGATCGTTTCTGAAATACAGCACAGAGGAAATCCAAAGCACTGATTGGTAGGTTGCACACAGGGAAGAAAACTTTAGTTTTTTCCCTGCTTGTTACCATCACTTCATTCCACAGCTTTCTGGCTGTCTGATTTCGGCTGCAGATCTTCAAACAGACCTAGCTTTCAGGTCTGAAGTCAATTAAACAAGTCATTTGGTGCACATTTTGTACATGGGTATTTCCAGGACTGGAGCCCTTGTAACCTTAATTAAAGAGAGGATTGTAGTCTCGGTAAACAGAACTTGAAAAAAATAAACACTACTACAAAGACAAAATGCCTGTTTACCCAGAAGAAACTTCCTCGATTAGTGAAGCCTGTGATATAATTTTCAAAGCAGTCACTGAACGTCGCTGCGTCTAGGTTTGGACATGGGATCTGGACTGGAATTACAGCTGCTCAGCTGCACTGCAGACCCAGTTTTGCAGTCTGGAGGCATCAGAGTAGTAGATGCTGCTGTGAAGCACAGGCATTTTCAAAAATTTCCTTACCACTATTAAAACAATAGAAAAGGAACAGATATGTCATCTCCTATAACCTAGAAATAATAATTCTATCTCTGGAAGAAAGCGTATCAGGAAGGAGTAATTTTTCTCCCAGAATTCTTTCCCAGGTCTAGCTCCATATGAACAAAACATAGTAAAATATTCCTATAATTTGCTGACAACATGCAAACATGTTTTTGCCAATGAGCAAAGAGAATTTGAACCAAAAAATTAACCAATAAATTCCCTTCTTTTAAGGCACAAGGAAGCCTTTGTAAATTTTGGACTATAACCTCTCACGTAAGATCTGAAAATTATCTCTCCATACAATCTTGTCCTTGCTGAACAAGTATCAATATCAAGTGACACAAAAGACTTTTCTCATCTTGTGCATCTTTGCTTGTGCTTTGTGAACCCCAGAAGACTGCTGATAATCCGATGTTACACAACTTAGCCTTTCACTTGTTCTGTATGGAAACATGATGTGCCTTTACACAGGCAGGCCATGTAAAGGTTTTCAAGTCTTTCTGGTGAGACTACTCTGGGCTTTCCAAAAAAATAGTTTAAGTGGGTACACAGGAGAAGTAAAGCAGCATCTCAACCATTCCCTGTACAGAAGATAAGTCTTCCAGCAGCCGAATAAATCTGAATACACTGAAGCCTGAAGGACTGTTCTGAACTGCAAAGTGAATTCCTCCACTACCTCTGTTAGCACATCATTTCCCACTCTACTCCCAACAGCCATGACTTAGCAGAAGCAGCGTCTTCAGCAACAGCATGAATTATAAACAGTTTCATTGTTCTTTGCCTGATTCCACCACAGACCAAGTGCAGCAATTCACTACTGGCAATGAAAGATGCCAGCTATAAGCCAGCTACTTCAGGGGAGAAACTGTCACATTTTTTTTCGACAACCATACTGGTTTTCCAGACAAAGGGTGTGATCACAACGGCCATATGCCTTTCGCAATTAGTAGCACCATTGCTGTAGAGGAAAAGACTAGCTAACGAAGCCAGCAGACTTGCTTTCTGTTCGCTGCGCAGTGGACAAGCAGGCATAGACACCGCCAGACCAATGGCTGCTAGTCCTGTTCTGGTCTGCATGCCACAGCAGATACGGAGTCTGAGGTGTTTACTGAAGTCTCAAGAGCTTTGCCACGTTACGGCACGCATGATACACAAAATGCATTATTATTATACACAAAACTTATTACCACACTCAAAAGCTCACCTTCAAAAGAAGGAAACAAGTCCTTCCGACAGCAGGCTTACACAATTTAGAAGCCCTAATATTGGTGTGAAAAACACCTGTTGTTAAGTACCAAAACATTTTAGGCACATGGATCAAAACTTACACAGTGTGTGCTGGAGATGATGACGGAGCTAGAGATGAAGCTCAGACCATCATTCATGCTGACTTGAAGAGCTGCTTCCCTGAAAAATAACCCACAACAAACAAGTCAGGCCAGCTAGTCCGCAACTCTCTACTAGATAATATCCTCTGGAACCTGAGCTCCTGTTGCACAGAGCAGTCTTTTGTACAGGTTAATTCACACTGCTGGTGCTCTCTCCCCTGTGCTCCAACACACAACTGCCAAGTAACCCAACGAGCACAAGGGATTATGCCAGAATTAGATGCATTAAGTACATCAGAATATACTGAGATGAGGTAGATTCGTTTTACCCCACAAGTAAATATTTGAGTACATATTAAAAACATACATGCCAACTTCTTGTAGCACAGGTGCTGGGCAGAGTAAGTAGGTATCTTCCACCACAAAAGGCTTCTCGTCTGGAAAAAAAAAATATTGGGATTTATTACCTGATCAGTAATATAGGCCTTAAAGACCAAGCTTAAATAATATTTTTCCTCGCTCTTGACACACAAACAAGATCAACCAATGTAGGAGGGATAAAAAGCTACTGCACAGCGGTTGTTCTGAGGTAACTGCAGGCACGCTTTAGCCCATGCAGTTACAGAGTAAATACAAAGTACTAGCAGATACTCCGCACTTCAGGAAAAAAAAACCAGCTCAACACCTCTCATTTACCTCTTCCAAGAAAGGCGGGGAAATGTGGCAGCTGACCTTCCTTCCTCATTTCTTTGCAGAACCCTTGTGAAAACTGTCTTGTTTTCAGGCTGCCACAGTTCTCTGTCATTCCCATTGTGAAACGCCATTCCACAAAGCCCTTTGCACCACTGCTCCTACAAAACGGCTAAAGACTACCTGCCCCTGCAGAGCCAAACACCTCAGGGCAATCGGAAGCCCTGCACTGCTGGTCACCCACATCTTGAACGCAGCACCCTCACCATTCCTACAGCTGCTGCATGCTGTTGAAATCTATCATGCCGCACATCTGAGCCACAAAAAAACCCTGAAGATACAAAGCTTTTTGAATGGTCAGAGTAAATTATCACAGCCACCCTACACAGGCAAGACCAGATGGAGCTGCAACAGATTACATATAATGGGAAATAGCTGAGCTCAGAAAATTGTATATTATGGAAAGTTTTGCACTATCTGAACCTAAGTTAAACCGTCCAACCTAAATTATACTGTGGTTTTAAAAGCGGAGTGAGATAAATTATCAATAGGCAATTGCCTGGGAAACTGGAACATCGGCTAATACTCTTGTTTTGTAGACTTAAATCAGAACTTCATACCTTCTCTCTGGTGACCAGAGACAAGGGGATCCCAAGGAACTTCCCAGCCCATTTGCAAGCTGACCAGAGGCTGGGGAGATCGGCAGAAAACCAGGCAGACAGGCTAGGTGGGTTTTGTTTTTCGGACTGGAAACCATACTTTTCTACAGAAGAGGTTAATTCTGCTGAGTCAGCATTTTCCAGAAGCATGTCACTGCATCAGAGAGCTTTCTACTAGCTGTACTTCTAATCGTCTGTAGGGCTTCTGTAGAGATGCCTACAGACCTGAAATGAGCTGTTACTGAATATTACCAGCTTCCTAATATTTTCCAGTTAACATTTTCATTTTGTTTGAAAGTCCCTCCTCTCCTGACAGATTCCTTCCCCTTCACCTCTCAAATTTCTAGGTTTCAAATCTCGTCTTCAGTACAAACCTTTAATCTTACCTCTATGTGCTACAGGGTGGAAGAGACCTTCATTCTATGGGGCCATGTTGAAACAAGAGTACAATTCATCACCACCTTGCTTTGCTATTTGAAATACAGAAAGCAAACCTGGGGTCTCCAACCATCTAAAGTCTCTTCACAACTGCATAGCGCACTTCATTAACTTCCCAGGGTGCACATAACATAGGCAACGTGGAAGCAAGGTTACGGTGTTCAGTGCGTCACTGACAGGAACAGGGAATGGAAAGGAGCAAGGATAAAAGTTTAACCAAATTGTTTAGCAATCTAACGAAGAGCTGAGCTACTCTGTCTGGGCTTTTGGTTTGGAGGAAACCTGTGCAAGTTACAACTCCATTTAAGGTGCCAGTGGAAAGAGGAAAAGCCATGAGGAGACACAAGCCAAAGAGAATGTGGCGACCTTCTCTAAAGTAATTTCTGCATCAGCTGTGAGCCTTGTTCATTCATCACTTGGCTGCCCAGATAAATTTATTCGCATGGATGGTGTCTAATAACGATTAGGGCAACAGCAGTAGAGCGCTATTGATCCTGGACCCATTCTCAGCGGTTAGCTCAGCAGGGTTCACTCAGAAGCAGGATCATGCAGCAGCACATTGACACGTTAGAAGGAAGGGAAGCCATCCATAGCAACCTTTGCAGGCTTGAGAGATGGGCCCGTGTGAACTGCATGAAATTCAGCAAGCATGTGCTTTGGGTCAAGCCCAAGCACAGAATCAGGCTGGGCTGAGAATGTATTGAGAGCAGCCCTGAGAAGAAGGACTTGGAGGTGTTGGTTGATGAGAAGCTCAACATGAGCCAGCAATGCGTGCTTGCAGCCCAGAAGGCCAACCATATCCTGCGCTGCACCAAAAGAAGCGTGACCAGCAGGTCGAAGGAGGTGATTGTCCCGCTCTACTCCACTCTCGTGAGACCCCACCTGCAGTGCTGCCTCCAGCTCTGGGGTCCCCAGCACAGGAAAGACGTGGACCTTCTGGAGCAGGTCCAGAGGAGGCCACAAAAATGGTCAGAGGGATGGAATATCTCTGTTATGAGGACTGAGAGAGCTGGGATTCTTTAGCCTGGAGAAGAGAAGGCTCTGAGGAGACCTTATAGCAGCCCTCCAGTACCTGGAGGGGCCTACAAGAGAGCTGGAGAGGGACTTCTTACAGGGGCATGTGGTGATAGGACAAGGGGTAATGGTTTTAAACTGAAACAGAGTAGGTTTAGATTGGATATGAGGAAGAAATTCTTCACAATGAGGGTGGCGAGACACTGGAACAGGCTGCCCGGAGAAGCTGTGGATGCCTCCTCCCTGGAAGCGTTCAGGGCCAGCTTGGGTGGGGCTTTGAGCAACCTGGTCTGGTGGAAGGTGTCCCTGCCCATGGCGGGGGATTTGGAATGAGATGATCTTTAAAGTCCCTTCCAACCCAAACCATTCTATGACTTTACCGCAGTGGATGAGGCATAAAGATAAGAGATATAGACTGCAACAATTTGACTCCTCACGCAGAAGCAGGACTCACCAAGTCAAGCATTCTTTCCCAGACATTCCTAAAGAGGTTTCCACTGAATACAAAATTTTAGAAAGCAGTAATACTGCTCTAGTAATTCCTATTGCACATTATAATCCCTATTTCATACTGGTGTATTTCTTTTCTCTGGCAGCAATATGAAAGATTATGTCCTCAGGCAGGTTAGGAAATGTTTANCTCCAGCTCTGGGGTCCCCAGCACAGGAAAGACGTGGACCTTCTGGAGCAGGTCCAGAGGAGGCCACAAAAATGGTCAGAGGGATGGAATATCTCTGTTATGAGGACTGAGAGAGCTGGGATTCTTTAGCCTGGAGAAGAGAAGGCTCTGAGGAGACCTTATAGCAGCCCTCCAGTACCTGGAGGGGCCTACAAGAGAGCTGGAGAGGGACTTCTTACAGGGGCATGTGGTGATAGGACAAGGGGTAATGGTTTTAAACTGAAACAGAGTAGGTTTAGATTGGATATGAGGAAGAAATTCTTCACAATGAGGGTGGCGAGACACTGGAACAGGCTGCCCGGAGAAGCTGTGGATGCCTCCTCCCTGGAAGCGTTCAGGGCCAGCTTGGGTGGGGCTTTGAGCAACCTGGTCTGGTGGAAGGTGTCCCTGCCCATGGCGGGGGATTTGGAATGAGATGATCTTTAAAGTCCCTTCCAACCCAAACCATTCTATGACTTTACCGCAGTGGATGAGGCATAAAGATAAGAGATATAGACTGCAACAATTTGACTCCTCACGCAGAAGCAGGACTCACCAAGTCAAGCATTCTTTCCCAGACATTCCTAAAGAGGTTTCCACTGAATACAAAATTTTAGAAAGCAGTAATACTGCTCTAGTAATTCCTATTGCACATTATAATCCCTATTTCATACTGGTGTATTTCTTTTCTCTGGCAGCAATATGAAAGATTATGTCCTCAGGCAGGTTAGGAAATGTTTATTTTTTATACTCCATTAAAAAACGGTAATGAAAAGTTGTAGCCTTCTCTGTTTTCCTTATGTTTCCAGCTTCCAGAAAATCCCGTGTCTACATATATGCACTTGAATTTTTGGGTTACCCACAGCAGCTATTTTGTTAAGGACTGTTTCACACAAGCAAATAGCTGAAAGTGAAATGTTTTAGCCAGCCATATGGTTTTCACAAACAGGCTTCACTTCTGCATCACGGCTCACCTACAGAGAGCCTTCTTCAAGCCTCTGTGATCCCTCTAGATCCCTGCTCCTGCTGTTGGCCTGGAAAGTACCATATCATTGCTGTTTTCCCACAGCCTCAGTGCAAGAACACATGAACATTTCCACTATGCTAGACATTAGGAGCAGATGTTTTCAGCACAGGGTATATTCCTTTGCCAGCCCCATACTATCCAGAAGGTAACTTCTTCATTAAGAGAGAGGCAGACAGATAATAGGCATTTAAAACATGCAATGTAGTGATACGATGCACATCCCGCACTTCCTCTCATGGACAGCACAGGCACTGGATTTATGGTGAGCTTGCCCCATGTACAGGCACTCGGTTTTGCAATGGAGTTACCACATCGAACAAGCAGCATTCCCTGCTCTGCATAAGCAAGACAGATAGATGCACAGTGGTGGTCAAACTTACCCCACAGTTCTGTTCTCACCCTGATTTATGAAGATATCATTAACTCCCATAAATTTATGACATTCTCTCACCACACACACGCCAAGAGAATGAAGACCAAGGTCTTGTTTTCTCCTTTGCTAACACTGGCAGCAAAGGCCAAAGAATTCTCCATGCCAGCATTCACTTAAACAAAAGCTGGCTTAATTTGGCAAGGCCTTTTACTCAGATCTCATTAGCTTTTTGTTTCTCTTTCTCTCTCTCCCACCCTCAACTTGCATTAAAGTCTATGCGTCTCTAGAAAGTTTATCAGACTCAGAGTCCCAGGAGGGGACTCATGGCTGGCCAGGCTGGCTACAGGGAGAGATTATTTTGTTTGGAGAATGTTTGTGTTTCACCACAAAAATGAGTTACTATTTTCCTTTGCTCTAAACAAAAGAAGATCCATTTGGTTTGCATAACTCTGGCCATCTGACTCCTTCCTGGAAAACTTACATAGGGAAACCAAACAAAACAACACTTCTCATCTGCTATTGCATCTGTATCTGCAGGATGCATTTGAAAGAGTGCCGCTTTTCTCATCTGCTACAGAAAAAATTGCTGTATTTCTGTGCAGTAAGAGATGGGCCCGAATGCTCCCAAACTCTAAATCTCGTGCCAAAATCTGCGTTTTGTGGTTTGGACTCCTCTCGGCTGACAATACTAGTGGGAGAGCTGTGGAAGGCGGGGGGAGGAGCGCAGAGCCCGATGTCGCTGACTTTGCTGCCCAGGAAGTGATTTCTGTTCTCGGCTCAGCCGCTAGCTGGCTGTGTGTCCGTGAAGAAATCACTTTGCCTCCTTTGCCAATTTTAGGGAAAGGATGCCCAGGCCTTCACTGTATCTCGGACACAAATCAAGGGCAGAGCTTGGACATCTTCAGGAAATACTGCAATGTTTCACTTTTGAGAAAGTCCACCCACAGTAATAGCTACAATTTGCTCCTTACCTACGCACCTCTAATCACCCCATCATGCAAAATATGGTTCTCATTGCATAAAAAACCCCCACAAGACACTGCATACACAGGCAACTAAAGCTAGTCAGTCCTCTGCCATTCAGAGCAGTGTGCAGAAATGGAGAAAGGTCAAACATCTCACAAAAATACATCTGTTTTCTGTGGATGCCCTTTCAACAAGGTACCTTCTACGCTCAAATTCCTGTAATTCGCTACCCAGCATTCCTACACCTTTTAACAACTATCTGTAGCCTGTAAAATCTATTATTCCCAGCATTAGCGAGTAGTTGCTTTTGCCATTAGCAGGGTGTAACCTTTTGGCAAGCCAGGACTTGGAGTACTTCCCAATCGTAATAATAAAAGCCTCAATATATGCATGATGTTTTAACACAGAAGAGCAAACCTCAATAAAAGAGAGGTACAAAACCCCAAAGAGAGTGACCAAGACAGAATGTAGTGCTTTCTTTCAGCGAAATTGGTGAGACACTGGCACAGGTTGCCCAGAGAAGTTGTGGACGCCCCCCTCCACAGAAGCGTTCAAGGCCAGGTTGGATGAGGCTTTGAGCAACCTGCTGCAGTGGAAGGTGACCCTGCCCATGGCAGGGGGGTTGGAATGAGATGATCTTTAAAGTCCCTTCCAACCCAAACCATTCTATGGTTCTATAAAATCAGCAGCCTTTTCTTTGGTTAATGGCTCACCCAAGAATCAGCTGGCATAACTGAAAACTGACGCCTTACAGAAGGGTTTAAGAAATCACAACATTTTCAAATTGCCACCACAATATCGCAAGTGCTGATTGTTGGACTTTCAGTTTCAGCAATCTTTTAGTCCAGAAGAGGCTGCAAAAGCTGCTTGACAAACTTCCCATATATCACAGACTAACAATTTCTTTCTGTTATCCCTGTATTTATGATTTGCGTTCAACTAAAGTACCTCTCAGAAAATGTTTTTACCTAGCCTTCTATTACTACAGGAGGGAAGGCTATGCTCTATTAGACCAGTACAGCCAAACTGGGGCTGGCAGTCTGGCCGCTCTCACATTAGACTCCCTCAGGAACATCTCTGCTAAGGTGGCTGTTCTCTGTACCTCAGCCCACTCGAGGTGGGTAGCCCTGAGCCATCGTGAGCTGGAGCACTGCCGTTGTCCCTTTGTCACCTCAGATGAGGCAAAATACCTCCATAATTCTATGCGCTGCCTATCAAAGCACAGGCTCTGTTCATCCTGGCTAACTCCTTCTCTTATGCCACTCCTTGTGACAACTCTGCAAGCAAAGTTTTTATTTCAAAGCTATTTTGTGGGGAGATAGGAATGTAGAAAGACACTGGAACACTCTCTGAGCTAGAGAAACTGCCAACGAGAAAGGCCCATAAATAAGAAATGTTTTGTTAATGCTGTAATGAAAACCACATTGAGATCATGCTGTAATTGCTCTGCTTTGTGTAGGGACACACAAGCTGTGAATGCCAAAGCCATTTAGAGCAGAGTTAGGGGATGGGGCGGCGGGGGGTGTGGGAGGGAGAGACAGATAAGCACAGAACAATGATATCACATTCATAACAGTGTCTAGATGGAGAAAAGGGATCTGGAAGGAATTGCTTTTTCTCTGTCGGGTTCATCTGCTGTGCATACAATTCTCTTCAATAAGCACACATAGCTTCAAGACTACTAGTAGAACTTGGCAGAGTACCATGCTATTAATTTGCTCATGCTCACAACTGGCAGCTCAGGAGAGTAGCACATGCTGCCATACAACAGGGTCACTCCCAGGCAGGAGTCTTGGTCCAGCACTGCAACAGATCCGCTCCAATCTCAGAGCTGTTGCCATAAGCTCGGTCATCCTTATTTGCACAGATACACCAATGCGACAGTGAGAGACCATCTTGGTCCCCCAGCAGCGTACAGTATAATTAAGGGGGCTTGGTAAAGCACTACACACTGCACCGAGATTCTCCTCCTCACTCAGCCCATGTTTCCTGACTGCTCTGCACTTGCTCCTCCACACTTGGCCTGGACAGCTGCAGAGAAGTCTGCTGGAGGTAAACACACAAGAATTCCATTTTAAAAGTTCCTAGATCGCAATTTGTTGGAGGCTAGGAGAGCGTTTGAGAGAAGTGTGACCGTTTCTTCTGTTTTCATATTCTTTGTCAAGCAACGACTTGGGCTACCCTTCAAAATAGGATGCCAAGCTCACCTTGGTGTATGTTTTCACCTAGGAAAAATTAGAGGCATGGACTGTACCCTTCATAAAGGTCACACTCCCCAATATACCTGATGGAGTTGGTACACAGTGACAGACATTCCCTAACACCACAGTAGAAAGAGAGAAAAGCTACCATAAGAAAACAAAAGGAAAAGACTTAGTGGGGGGTTAAAGTGGAAGAATTGGGGATTAGAGAGTAGAACTGCAAAGTAAAGCGTTCCTGTGCTAAAAGTGACCAGATTGTGAGAAAGTAAAGAAAATATTACAAAAAAAGTACTGTGCTGCCAGGAAAAAGGAAAGATGGGGGAAAAGGAGCAAGCTGCTAGGCTTTAAAAACCGAAGACAATTTTTAGAAGGCATTTATTGGGCAGTTTTGGGATACAGTTCCCTATACGGCTCACTCTTTGCTGATACCTGGCAAAGTCCTGGTCCCACTGTCTCTGCTCACTTTCCCCCACTTCTGGTACTCACTACCGAAAAAAAGAACCAAAAACCAACCAGGCTAGTTTGTGCAAAGGATCAGTTTTGGCCAAGCACCCAGAGCATTCACTAGAATGCAAAAGTTCTCGCCCCACCTCTGCTGTAGTGGCATGCTGTTTCCTTACCAGTCTCATCGCTGTATTCAGTTTTAAACTGCCTAAGACAGAGCTTGCCTCTATGCCCAGAACTGTCTTTGCTGGATCCTGCACAATTGAGGCAGACAAAGACATTTAGCACCACAAAGTAGTCATAAGTCACTGCACTGTATAATTACTTTTAACTCTGTGCAGTCTGAAGCCAATTCTCCTAGGTCCTGCTGCTGGCAGAAAACACCCTGCTGTTGAACATGCATCTGATTACAGTTCTGCTCAGCCAAATATTTTTCATGGTTTCTGCAGATGTTCCTTTTTTTTATCGCGTAGCTATGAACATTATGAGCCGATGCTCCCCTCACCTGCCACTTTTCTCTGCCAATAATCCAAATAAAAATCTGTTAGCTCATGCCCTTAACCTCAGCAAGTCCTAGCTGTGCTGGTCTACATCTCATCTGTGTTAATTTAAGGTTTCAAGAACTGTTGGCTTAGTGGTACCTTTAAAAGTACCTCCCTCCCCAATACAATCAGAGGCTGAGAGGTTTCAAGCAAACAAAACCAGCTGAGCTATCCAATCTCCATAAGGTTTCCATAAGATTCTGATTCAGTTAACTCTCATGTTAAGCTGTTTGCAGCTAAGTGCCACGAAGACACAATGAGAATGCAGGCTGGAGCTGCAGGCTCCAGTAAAACACAACACTGAGATACATTCTCACATATTGCAGCTTAAACTTAACAGAGCTGTGCCAGTTCCCACCAGGAGAGACTTGGGTTTGAGAACACCGACGAGCAGCTGTTGAGTTCCCTCAGTCGGGGAACGGGGTTTGAAATCAGAAACTGAGTTTGTGGCCTCTTGCTTACAGGTCACTGCATCAAATGATCCACTGCTGTGCAAAACGAACTGGGAAGTCTTGGTGCAGTGCCAAGGAGAAAAAGCTCACTTTTCACCTATGCATCGATTCAGGACACAATGAATGCGTCAGGTCTGAGGGTGGGGAACATATTTGGTGCTTATCCTCATTTTCAACAGTCATTTTGTGGATACAGGAAGACAGCTTCAAACAAGAAAAGCCAATAGGTTGTGCTAAGATAAGCTGATCTTTCGTGAAAGCTACTATGAAATTATGATGACAAAAATGATAATAAATTGCTCAGCTAAACAAGCAGTCAGCACACAAAAAGAGAGGAGGGAGTCTTACTCCTCACCCCCACCAACACCAGTTCACAGTGCTCGGTTGTGAGGTAACTCTTGCAAACAGTTCCTCCCATTGGCAACACTGGATGTTTTTGTCTCCATAGACAGGACACACTGAACGCTGATGGATGACATTCTTAGCTTAGACTTTAGGATGTTTCCAGGAATGAATGCCTTGCTCCAGAGCCAGCCAGCTCTGAGGAAGCTGAGCCAAGAAGCAATTGGGATGCAACGAGAGGTCACAGCTACCATAGCCTCAGGTAACAGAGGTAATTTTCAAGCTAATGACAAGTAGTGAGCAAGTAGCCTTTTCTGGAGGAAAAAGTGGAACAGCAAATCAAGTGCTGAAAAGACTTTACATAGAAGGGAAAAGAAGGATAGCATTAATATCACTTCCCTACCTCACAAAGCTGGCAGGAACCGCAGCTACTTTGACCTTCCATTCAGGCTCAGAGTCGCGTCCTGGACTCACAATGCAAAGGGGGCCATGAGAAGGACACTTGTTGGATGGATATGGAGGCAGAAACGAATGAAGAACAGACAATCGGGAAAGGAGACCTGCACCAAATCTCTAGCTTCTGAAGAGCCCACATACCCCAGAAGGAAGATTACTAGGCTACGTGCGACAACATCTGCACACTTGTCTGCGATTAGGGGCAGACACCTTCAGTACTGTAAGTTCAGTTCCCTCATCTGTAAACCAGGGGTAGCAGAGTTTACTCATCTTGTATACAGCTTCTAACGCCTTTTCTCTGTAAGATACATATGCATTTTAAAGCTCCTAATAAAAAGTTCAAATTTAGCCCAAGATCCAAGTTTTTGGCCTTCAGAACTCATGCTCAAAGACAATTTATAGAAGAAATGGAAAGCAATTTGGGGAAACAGAGTAACGATGTCCTTCCACTAAGCTCCACTGCTGAAGCTGATCTATTCACATATCTCTAAAATAAACCAAATAACTTCTGCATTCTGCAAATGTATTAGCTCCTCATCCCATAATTATTACCTTCTCAGTCAACATATTTGAAGATCGAAAATGTTTTGCAAGCAAATGCTTGCCAGTGCATAGTCAGGAAAAAAAAAATCAAAACAGCTTACTGAGAGTAACTGTGTCATTGATCCTGAAACTGCAGAGCACTCTGTCAACATTACGGGCATGTCGAAATCCATTTCCTCTCACAACAACCTGAAACGACTCTGTAGCAAAAGAGACAGAGGATTATTGATACACACCGAGGCAAAGAACAGTCACTTAGACAAGGCACATATGTCAAAAGTTTTCACTTGAGATCTCTTGAGCTAAAATTTGCAGTTTAAAAATTGTTAGAAATTGAACTTCCACTCTCCCCCTATCCAATTCCAACTTAAGTTTTTAGAAACAGGAAATAATACACAAAAGAAACATTTTAACTCATCTGCAGTGAAGACATTAAGCTTCAGAGACACGGAGCTTTCCCATCCCCTGGTTGCCATTTTAATGGCAGAAAGTTTTGGGTGAAGAAAGGCAAAACTCTCTTTCCATGGAAAGGAAAAAGTCTTGCAGTGACAAATAACTAGAAGTTCAAGTGCTTCTTTCCTAGGTAACTCAAAATTGTATCAGTTGCCTTGAGTTTTTTCACATCCTGCCCTACTAGCCTGTACAATGACCATGAGTCCTTGGCTGGACTTGTTTCCATACGATGATGGGGGATTTAATCAACTGATCGGCTTTCCAGTCTCTGGACAAAGGCTATGATCTCAGAGTCTGTGGTCATTTCCCCAAGTCTTGCTTTTTGCTGTTCTTCCAGATCAACTCTACCCAGTCACTGCAAGTTGCAGCACAAGCAGAAAGCATCGAGGACAGTCACCTACACCTGAGCACTGAACTGAGTGGTCCTTTTTGGAAGAAGCAGGGCTGAGCAATGAGACCATATCCTTGCAAGTCTTTCAGATTACTTTCTACCGTCCGTTCACAAGCTTCCTGCAGCTAGCAGCATTAAGACTGCTTTACAAGGAAAGCACCACTTGCAGACTTCCAGATTTTGAAACAGGGCCATAGTCCCAGGAAAGTTCTGGCAGCAGACATAGGGACTCAGACTCTGCAGTTCCCCATGGCGAAGGAAACAGCCCCCACAATTCCCGTTACTATCTAGGAGAGGCACTCAGATAATCCCACTGATGTCTCTCTGGTTCATGTGGTTTGCACACAAAACGTTTCACCGTCCAAGACAATGCAGGAGTAATCATAGCGCATTAGAAACACCACTCTGGTTTTAAAGTTCCCAGGAGCAACAAGGAACCTAGTTCTTGCAGATTCAAAGTTTTTGCCTTGCACTTTACAGTTCCCATCTTCTTTCATCTCCCTTAAGGGCTCACACACCGTACTTGTCAAAAAAAGCAGATTTGCTCTGGAATCTGGGCTCTCTTCCAGGTCCCACTCGTTTACAGCCAAGTTGCAAATCATCCCACCACATCTAGCCAGGGAAGCTGCCTCACAGGCCCATTATGTGTTGTCCAAGAGCATTTGGGAAGACTGAGGGAGAAGAGCTCTGTTCTGGAGTGCGGGGGCTGATGAATACTTAAGAGAAATCACAGAAGTCTCAACTGCTGGGGAATGAGAGTTCAAGTACAGTCAAAGAACAGAATATCAATGATGTCAGATTAACCACGGAGATCCTGTCTCTGCTTCAGACTGAAATGAACAGATACAGTATGCACCCTGCATATCTGTACTGATGCAAAACCAAATCATCAAGACACTGTCCGAGTAAGACAGGCTGGTTTGACTGAAAAATAGTTAGGCAAAACTGCCAAATTCAAGCCTTTTCTGTAAAAAAACTCTGTTTGAGATCATTCGGCAGAAATGAGAAATGCGCAAGCTAGTGTAAGATGAAAAAGAAAGTCATCAACAAAGCAAAAAGATGTACCTCCAGTTAATTAGTTCCTTTTGCACTCTCCAGCAGTTGGAGATAGACAAAAAGATGTATTTTAGGTGACATGAGCAACTACGGCCTCAATTTCTACTTACCTCCTGCACATATACTGGAAGGCTCGGCTGCCAGAATTTCTATACAGGATTTCTTCAAAATCTAAAAAGCAGAAAAAATGTCATGAAGTAGCTCAGAGTTGTTTCTACAGAAACACAAATCTGAAAGCGTGAGAGAGTGCACTTGTTCTCATGTAAATGCTTTACTCAACATTGCACTTTGCATTCATGTCACATGTATGACAGCTTTCGCTTTGAACCAACCACATCAGTGTCACTGCTCATCCAAAGCTATTGCTATTGAGGAACACAACGGATGCCAATGCTCTCCAGTATCTCAGCACAAGCTTGCCTTTGTCCGTGGTACAAGTTATGCCGTCTATGATCCATAATGCATAAGATGTACTCTGAAGGGTTAGCAAGGCAATGTCACTGCCCTTCCTTTACAGTCACACCTCCCTTTCCAAAATTATTCTAGAGCCCAAAACTCCAAATAAAAGGTCACAAGCTTAAGCTAAGCTGTTTACATTAAAACATCCTAGGTGTATCTACATAGCCACTTCTCAAGTCTCAGCATACGGGTTCCAACTTCTTAAGTGTTTAACCTGTTCTGTGAGAGCATACCTGAGTGCATCCTCCAAGTAGCACTGTGGTTTCAAATCAAGACATATGGACAATTATTCTTTACTTAAATCAAAATTAAACTAAGCAGTATGTCTTTGTAAGTGTTGGCACTGCCTTTTACCACTCTATGTGTAGACAGTGATTTACACAAATACTTCAGCATCAGGCTTGGCAGACTGCTTGCAAGGCATGAGGAGCGTGCTAGATTTGGATACTGTTTATTCCCATACGGTGCTTGCTAAAATTGCTCAAGCTGTTATTTGAATGCAGCAGCACTTCCCCTGCTCTGAAGACCAACTCAGATTCTTCACCGCGTACAGTCAGCAAACTTGTGACAGTGTCCGTAAGCCCCTGTGAGAATGGCAGCAGTGACTGAGAACTGTGAGTGCTCAGCACTGGGCTGAGCAGCCCCTAGACGAGGTAACACTGATCAAAATTTAGGTCAGCTCCAAGAGGCAAGTAAATGTCAGCCAAGCATCATGACTCAAATCCAACACGAAAATTATTTTCCCAACTTTAAATTGAAACATCTGTAAGGAAAGAACAGCAACCAATACAATAAATTCTGTAAGAAAATCTATTTTCCTCCACAATCATGGCTCTCTGTCTCAAATACCTAATTGCAGATAGGGTCACAATTTATTTTTTAAAAGTTTTAAACAAAAGTTTGAGTTACGCAGAAGCAGGGCTGGTAGAGACTGAAAGAGTACCAATGGACTGAAGGAACCAGGGCTGTCTGAGCTGCTGGCAGTCTGACAAGTGAGGAGAAAGAAGATTTGCAGGAACAAGGTTATACAGGAACTGTCAAGTGGAAAAAAAGAGAAAGTCAACAGTTGAGAACTCAACTGAAAAGCACTAGAAGACTTTGAAAGGCAGAATAAGGAAAGTACACAAAAAAATAAAGAGTATGGTAAGAACACTCCTCCAAAGTATCCATCTGTAGCTATCCATAGACCCAGCTGTGTTCAGTCCTCTACTACCCACCCCTTACTCATTTCAGGCTCCGCTTCTCTGGAGATACAGCATTTTGCTCCCCAAATCACTGCTGGGGCTGATGACCACAGCTAAGAGTTGATGTTTTTCCAAGCATTTTTTCTCTCCACTGACAAATGTCTCATTTAAGAAGAGAATCTTTTAAGATTTTTCCAGTTTCTCCTTAGATTCTGTCCCACTCTCCCTCAGCATCCCCAAATTTTTAATATATATTTCTTCTCCTCATTGCCTTGCAGCAATGATGTGAAAGAGAAGTCAGCAAATGAGTTGGAGAACAAGTGCATGAAAAACACAATCAATACTTTCATTTTTTAAAAAATCAAGTAAAATCTCACATGATTAAGTTTGAAATTCATGACTTCTATTCAGTCATTTGCAAACATTCATGCTGTAAGCCAACTCGGATGGGGAGGTGGAATAGCAGATGTCTCATTAGATGATGCAGAGCTCCCTTCCAGTCCAATCCAACCCATTTACGTGACTATAAAAAGCTGGCCTTAATGGCTTTTTACAGTGCCAACTGCAATATTTATTTTGATTTAGAATAATAATAAGTTTCCAATAATCCAAGAACTCACCCTAACTTAAAGTGAAAATCAGGCAGCAGTAACTATTGCAAAAGAATTCCTTCATATCTATTCGTTTATATAAAAATACATTCCAAGAGTTTTTCAACATATTCACCACAGAAGATTTCGTCAAATCTGTCCTCTTACTTCACACAGCCTTTGTGTGTGCTGTAGGTGCACCTCATTCCCTGTGGGCTGGCTCCCCAGGAAAGCAAAATAACATGCAAGAGTGGTGACGCAATTTCCCAGCTGAGTGCTTATAAACCGCTCCAGCAGCGTGCATGGGAGAACTGACTCCACATCCTCGTTTTCATAGGGAGAACTACAACAGTTCTGGTTTACTTGGTAACTAACTGCAGGCCTCAAGGCAGCTTGCCTTGGCATCCACGCAGAAAAGCACTTGAAGCACGTGCTCGCTCTTGGTGAGGGAGCATCCCATTGTCTTTAGCAGCACACACTTAATGACCAAGCTTAGATCCCCAAATCAGTCTCCTGTTGTACTCTGTGGGGCTTCAATTACGCTCCAGCTTCACACAGGCTCCTGGGAGGATCTCTTGTTCGTATTTTGTGACGTGCCAGATTAAAAAATGCAGCACATCCTTGTGGAAGCATAGAGGTAACTGTGACAAATAAAGCTATCATCAGGACTGAAACGAATTCAGCACTACCTGTGACTAATTTAGCTTTGTGCCAGGCAATGCATTAAAGATCAGGGGCCAGGAGAGGCCCTGCAGGTCACCTGGGCCCTTTTAGAAACAAATGGAAGAAGGGGAGTGAAATTCTGCAGCTGCTGGAAGCTTTCATTCGGTATTCTGGTCCATAAGCATGCAGACAGATTATTTCTCCACAGCAGCTGCATATTTCTTATAAATTTTTTCCATCAAATTTGGGAATTCTAATTAGCATACAGGATGTCGAAGTTTAATAGAAGGTTGCAGCCTAATCACCAGTGTGAATGACCTACAGTCTGAGGCTAGGTGCTCATTATCATGCTCTGTTGAATTAGTAAACAACAAAGGCTGTTGCCAAATACAAACCAGTAATTTATTTATTTTATAAATGTTTCCTGCCCAATAATACCTGCATGAGCTAAGTGAAATAAATACATTTAAGACCTTTTTAAAGATGCATTTGGGGGAGGAAAGAAGTAGGAAGTGTGATCATATACCACTAAAAGTGACAAGAAACACTATACAGTTGAGACTGGGGGTTCACATCCTCTACTTTAGATGGCTAAGCTAGCTACCCAAGCCAAGAGATTTGAGTTGTTGACTTTCTCTTTGGCCTATGTAGAAAGCTTGGCTCTGACAGAAGACAGATGCAGACTTGCTTCTTTTGCTTTAAATTGACAGGTTATGATCTGCAGAAATTTTTCACAGCAAAGAAATATTTAATAAACTACTTCAGTTCCTTCCATTTCTTTCCCAGCTCACAGCAATCAGAAGTCTGTTTCTCTACCAGATTCTTCCCTCCTAACAAACTCAAACACCCCATTAAACATGGGGGGAAACTGAAGTTTTAGCAGTGGCTTTTTCACGATGAGGGAGAAAAAGCAATTAGTTTCCTTAAAAAAAAGTCATATTGGAACTCACAGGAGAGAAAGGACCAAATCTGCACTGAATAACTTCAGCTCCCTCTAAGAATAATGCTTTTAAGCATGACTTCAGCATGGGACTATATTTTCATCTCATTTAAGCACAGCCTCCAGTTCACAGCCTGAATAGCTTGGTGGCGCTTAGTGGGAGCCAGTCCTCCCCTGAAAGCAGCAAGCAGATCTCCCTGCAGCTGCTAACTTAAAACTTGCTGGCTTCTGCAGAAAAGGAAGGGCAGGTGGACTGAAACATTTGCAGACCCGCCACCCTGAACATCTTTGCTCAGCAGATGTAGTGGCCCAACGGAGGCCAGATTCAAGCTCCACCACTCCCAGCTCCCACCCTCTTCCTCATTCCAGAGGGACTTTTAAGTCCATCGCCTCCACACATGCAGAGGGTTGAAAAAGATCTACTCCTCCGGACAAGGGGAGGAGGGACGAGTCAGGCTGCCTCAGCAGGAATACAGGGCAGTCCACACCGAATCACTGCAGACCAGAACAAATCCAGGTCTTCACATTTCTAGAGTGATTTCACACACTAACCTCACTCAGGCGCAACATTTCATCTTTCCTTCCTCTGTTCTATCAACCAGCAGCTAGTAGCCTAACCAATCTCCTCTACACGTGGCTGAGCATCTTTGCTATGCTAACTCTTACACAGGAATTGAAAGAAGCTTCCAAAATCTCATGACTCTTTCAACATTAAAATGCTTTCCTGTGTACACAAATGCTTTGTTTGTCTGCTCCAAGATAGAGGTGCTTTGCAAGGACAAGAAAAGCAGGAATGAGGGAGCTTATTTTCCAGCTAGAACAGGAATCTACAGATTCTTTTTTTATTCCAGAGTGATTAATGTCCTTCTTGCCATTTCTTTTACACACCTCCTTTCTACCCAACCGCTCCACTCAAATGCAAGTGATCTGGTCACAGATTCACTACTGTACAATTACACTTCCTTGTGACCCTCCATCCCAGGGCTGGTAAATCTTGCACCAGTCAACTGAAGCAGTTCTTGACCAGGATCCTGGAGGCTGAAGTCTTCCCATTCTGTTAAGTGTAACTGGAAAGGGAGTCAGAACTGCTTCTGGAATTCATTAAAAACAGCTGCAAGGGGAATGAAGGGCTGGGAAGCAAACTGGGTTTTTTGTTGTTTTGTTGCTTTCTTAAATGACATGCAACACCTGATTGTCCAAGAGGATTGAGGCAGTAGCCCCACACTTGGATTGTGCCAGGAAAACCAAAAAGCCAGGAACTGTACTCCATCTACATGCAAGAGCACTAGGGGAAATTGAGTCCGCCTTGAGGGAACAGTTTTGCTTGGAACTATGTGGTCAGAATAGCGTGTAACCACTGTAAACGCAGAAATCTGAGACCCCCGCTGGTGAACCTACCCTCCCTAGCTTCGAGCTGTATATTTCATCTGTGTTTTATCAACTAAAAAGCCTAGACCAAAAGGAACAAACTGTGTATCCTTAAAAGGATTTCCCATCCTTCTTTGTAGCAATGGGAAGCAATCTATTTAGAACAGTTATGGCATACAACTGAGCAAAAGGAATAGAAAAATCCTGAAAGCTACCTAAATACATATGGCTTCCTAGTGAATGCTTGGATGGCACACGCATCCTCTCATATATTGCCTTTCCTGCTTAGTCAAGGGAAGCATTGGTCCTAGGTGAGACAGTATTAGGCCACTCAGAGTTTTAGAGCTAGAAATAGGGATGCCTCATCAGGCATCCTTATTTGCCAGAAAAGGCCATGGAGCCATTTGCATGACTTGTACACAAGCCATGGGAAAGAAATCAATCTATAACCCTCTCTCTGTCAACTGAAATGTTAACTCCTATCCCAGCAACTCAGGAACGGGCCAGCTCTTACATGCTGCACCCAGCCCTTGGAGAAATTGCCAAGAATTGATCAATCTGAATCAGGAAACCTAGGTTTGGAGGGGAAAAAAAAATACCCCATTTGTCAGTAGGCCAAATGTAGAAAGTGAGTTTTGGGGACTTTGGCATACATAGCAGGACCCCTTTCCCCATTCGAAACAGGTGAGCAGTGCAGCACATACATCAGGACAGAAAGGATGCTCATCAAGCAGAAGGATGGAGATCAAAGAGTGCCCTAATCCTTCATACAGAACGTGCTCTAACACATCTCTCTGTCTCAGTCTGTGGCAGCCATTTCATAAACTGGCACCATGTGCGTAGCCATTCAGTCAGTTACCTCCCAAGGAGGGAGACATACAGAGAGGATATTTGGGCTCAGAGCTTCCTGTATTGTGGCCTGTTGATAAACTCTACCTTGAAGTAGCAATATTAGTACAAAGGTCAGTTTCTTTAGACTAAATGTTTAAGTGATTTATTAGCAGTCAGCAGGTCCTTGTGAACACAGGAAAACTAAACCTTGAATTGTGCAAGCTAACACAAACTAACATGCACACATGCAAACACATGACTAAAAATACTTACAGAGTCTATGATCCCCTGAAGGGCTTCAAAACCATCATTCACTGGAAAGACATGATCTTTGCTGTCGGCAATTCTAGCCAGCTGACAGAGTGGTGAAAGTAAATAAAACAGAAATGCAAAGAATGAGATAAATTAGCCAGTGGGCAGCAAGTTAAGACTTCTCCAGACTCATGCACTTGCAAGTAAAAAAAACAAATACTCCAAGTACTCTGTATGGGTTGCTAGTGCAATACAATTTGCCAAGTATTGAAAAGTTTATCTCTTTAGCCTGATTGATTTTAGAAAGCTCTATATCGGGAATCAGAAGAGGCTTCTTTGAAGACAAGACAAAGCATGGCTTTCACTGATGCCCAGAGCGTAATGATCTTTATTGCAAAAACTGTCTCCCACAAGACTGTAAATCACCCAGAACAGTAACTCCCCAACCAAAACAGGCCACAGCATCAATATGACAGACCACTAATGCAGCAAAACACTTTGGCATATACATCATTTAAATCAGGGAACTAACCAAAATGATTCAGTATTTTCATATATATGAGAAAACTAATGCAAATTATACTCCAACTGGAAGTATAGGTCTGATTCACCTTTCCTGTCAGGATAGATTTGACTATTTGTCCTAGGTTCAACCATTAGAGAGCCAAGAAGAAGACAGAAGGGTGCCAACAGGAGATACTTTCTGAGCGGAGGGAAAAAGGAAGCAGAAGAGCTGTTGGAAGCCTACGTGACAAGGAGAGGTCCATTCACGAGGTGGTGATAAGGGGAACCAGGACATCACCTCTAAAGAGCTACATGCAGGTTCACTTGCCAATAGCACATTAGGGGTTAAGGCAAAAATATAGGCCCAATTCAGAAGTAATGAGCTCTCCATGCATCTGCTGGAGCAGAATCAAGTTTTACTGCTGCAAGGCCAACGTTTGTTATAGTAATTCTCTCCCATGGCAGAGGTAACATCAACCCAGCAGGCCTCTTTGGCGTTTCCTGTAGCATTGCAAATTGGAGGCAGCAGACTAGCCACACATTCCTCCCTGAACTCCACTGGCTCCACCTTTCCAGCTCATGTCACTCAGAACCCTCACTTCTTAAGCAAAACACCAAACTGCCAACCTCGTGGGTTGCATCCAGAGAAATACTCCAGGCCACATTCCCCTGCCTGCTCTGAGAAGGGTATTAAAGCTGCTCGCTGCTTGTTGGCCAAGATACAGCAGCTTCTGCAAACCAGGATGTTTACAATTTTCTCAACTCATTCCCCATAGTCGTCCTCCTAGTGCATTCTGGGACTTCAGACATAGTTGTCTAATTCCAGTTAATTTCTTCAGCATCTAAATTACTTCAAGTAGCAGCTGTCTTTGAGGTCTGCCACTTCAGATCTAGTCTTTTTGCCATTTTTATTCCCTCCTTGCTTTTTCTATGACTTACTCTGGGTTACACTAGGCTCTGTTTTTGATCCAAAGATGATTGTTCTAAACTAAGTTTGTTTTGACTCTTTTTTGAATTAGTGTTTGAAGCTTTGTTAGAAAACTGAAAACCTGGGAAAGCCCTATTCAATAAGTATTTCAGCACTCTGCTTCAGGGCTGTACAAGTGTTTCACTCATGTTAGAAAAACAACATGTCAACTGTTACACTTGGTATGAATGTAATTCATGGACATACTAACATTCATATGATAAATTTAGAAGTCAGTCCATCAAATGGGAAAACACAGTAAAATATTATTGTCACTAATGAAGCTGTTTGCTTTTTGCAGCATAGTCTTCCTGTGAAAGAAAAGCTGGCCTGAAACTGAAATGTTATATGGCAATATCACAATTTTATGGAAAAAAGGTCCCCACAACCACCTTGTGCCTACAGCTTAAGCCAGACTGATTTGCTGCAATTCATGTGTCTTTTCCTCTGCTTTTCTCCGCCATGAGCAAGAGTCATTATGGCATGCAGGCAGATGGACAGCTCTTCACATACATAGATTTAGACAGAAAGGGGCTTAAACCCAAGACCCAGACAAAGACACTTTAGGCAGTCACTTTTGACTGTCATACAGTCAACAGAAGGAGAGGAAGACCACTTGAGAAGTCTTGAGAAAGTGATTCAGGACCGTGTGCCCGTGTTCAACATGCAGCTTTGCCAAGTACCTCAGTACACACGAGTGCCTCATTTACCTGGGTCTCATTGAAGTCTTTCACACCAACACAATATACTGTTGCTCCCAGGTCGCGCGAGCGATTAGCCTGGAACAAGGAAAGGCAGAATGACATGGATGCAAATGGGACGGAATGCAGGTTTCTGAGAGGTCAATCATAAATTTAGTCTTTCCCTGTAAAATGATCAATGAGAGGGCTTGTTGAAAGAGAGCTTTAAAAGCTTTCCTCTCTGATTCTGCAGAAACAGGTTTTATCTGCTACTAGAGTAGCTATTTGTTTAGTAAAGCAAAACCCAAGGTTATTTGGTGGGTTTTTTTAAACCTAATTAGCTCATTTTCCTAGCTACTCCAACTTAATAACATTTGTCTGTCCAACAGTTGTAAGACAGAATAAATCAATTTTTTTCCAGGCTATTACATTGATATGCAGATGAAGTTGCATTTACTATTCAAAAAGCAACTGTTCTAAATCGTCTTGCCTGTGTAAGTCTAAATTAAGTCATTTAATCATATTTGATTAGAACAGGAGCACCTGACTGAAAACCCATTCCCAGAAAAGATGGTAGCACATCAGAAGACTGTAGTAGTTCAAATTGTTAGATAACATGACGCTTTACAAGAAAAGCATTATTCCAGTTTTACACCGAGAAAAACCCAAACTGAAGAAACTCACAGTGTAAGAGCTGAAGGATCTCTGTTCTACTAGCTCGCTAACTCTTCCTCCCCAAACCAAAACAAATATAACACTTCTAACCCCTCAACTTGTTCACTTACCTCTAAAAACAAACTTATTTTTCTTGTGGGTTTTTTATTTCAGAAGGGAAAAAAAGGAAATGAAGAGTAAGGAGAGGAACTCTAGATTCATGACATTTGTTTGTGCTGTAGCAATATTGGTTTTATTCTACAAAATTATTCTTTTAGTTGTTACTGGATTTAAAGCTGCACTTTGGACAGATTGAGAGGAAAAATTCTGTCCATAGCAAATCCATGTAACAATACCATCTTCCAAGTTTAGGTCATCTTTATTTATTTGACTGACAAGTGAAAATTGGTTCATCTCTTCAGAGATGACTATCAAAGGACATCAGTGGGAACATAATACAGCAAAGCTTTCAAGTGCTCAACCTACTGCTTATCTAACATTTTGCATAATACACTCATTTAATGAGGGTGTTGAGAATACATGCTTGCAACTTGGAAACATTTGTGGAAATTTTGGATTTGATCATCAGAAAGGCTTTCTGATGTGACAGAACGTTATCGGGACAACAGTCTTCTTGTGAAAGAAGAAAAGTCAAAGTGAGAAGATTCTGGTATTTCCCAGAACAATGCAGTAAATACTTAAAATTTTCATCTGTGAAATATTCCTTCCTCTGGGGTCTTTTTTAATTTTGGGGGGATGGAAATCTAACCCCCCACTGCCCCCTTCCTACGAACAGTCCCCATTCTGATGAGTCAGAAGCACTGCTGCTGTTAATGTTTATCCTTAAGATTCATGTCTAAAGAGCAGCAAAGGGAAGTTTTGTTACTAGGGAAAAAGGTTTTCCCTGTCTTTTGCCTTCAAAGCAGCAAGCCCAGACATTTCACTGTCTCCCTGGCCAAAAATGTGTAAGAAAGACACTTACCTCCCTCTCAGAGTAGAAAAATAGGTCTTCATGGAGTTCTCCATCTGTCAGTGCAATGATGACACTTGCAGTTCTGTAACCTAAATACACAAACTTCTTTAGTCTCTTGTTTTTTGAGTTGTATTTCTTAAACTAGCCTATAAAACATCCTGCTAGTGACCTGTTAGCACACTTAAAGGACCAGAAACAGCAGACATGAAGCCCATGTCCTCCAGCCAATCAGTTTTCAGAAGTCAGGAATTTCTGCACACTTTTTCCACTCAGGCATCTGCCTTCAATACCAGTTTTATACAACACTCCTTTGATGTGCCAATGATTTGTGACTGACAGCTCCTCATGACTATCTCAATATTTTAGACCAGTAGATTACACTGCAGCCATCAAAAAAACTAATGCAAAGTGTTCCTAGTTTTTTCCTGATTTTAATAATGCTGTCAATTCAAGAAATCCAGAGATTTTTTTGTCAGCTTGTGATAAAAAGCTCAACTGGGATTTAAACAGATGCAGCAGGAAAATGGCCTAAAATCTTCAGCCTTCCTACGTAACGTATTTCAGCAACATAGTTGAACCTTGCGGTCTTCCACTTGTATTGATTGCAGTTTGGGTTTTACAAGTTTGTATTAGTTTTCAGGAGTGGTCAAATAGAATGAATTCATATTTCTGACAATAGACTTGCTACAGATCTGGAGGAGCTCTGTAGGTACATCTTGCACAAACACTGTTATGGAAAGATAAAGGCTAACTATGTCAAGGTGTGTAAATTATCAACTTTTAAATTTCTTCAACCATCTAGGGAATTTTCCTGCCATTATGAGTGGCTACACCTTTAACAAACTGTTGCTGAAGAGACAAAAATCCAAGCAAGCAACTTCTTCAATTACTGCACAACAGTGATCAGATACCTAATTTTCTTGGCGCCACTTAGAAATCTCCAATTTTAAATAACATGGTAATAAAGCAATGAGAAAGTCGAGTGCTTGACAAACCATAAACAACATGCAGGGTCATTCACGTTGCAGATGCCCAACTCAAGTGCCTAGGCTCTTTCTGTAGGAAATGCAGAAAAGCGAGCACTTCTCGTACAAACTTGGGAGCCCAAATGACTTCCAGAGATGCCTTTCTCCCTCCATTGACTACTGCAGGAGCCTTAGGACCTACTGCAGGTGGTATAAACACTCCTTTTACTGCACTTAGGACAAACACACAGAACTAATAAAGACAAAATACACAGGACAGCATTCAGTCTTGAGGACCCAGTTGCCCACTACTTCTTGCATGTGGTGGCAGCCTGTTTATATGTAACATGTATGCCAGCATGTAAAAGCATTACCAATCCCAAATTGAATCGTTCTATCTATCTATTCCATCAGGCTGCAGTCATGTTTTACAAATGAGTCACAGAGCTGTGTGGACCTAGTCACTACTTTATTTTATTCATGAGTGGCCCAGCAAAACCGTTAGGACTGGCTTTGTACTCAGACATCTGGTTGCCAATCTTTCGTTTTCCAAGAAGCAATGTTTATATTTCTACTTCAGGCTTTGCAGTGCAGAAAGGTTTTACATTAATTACAGGTAAGGAAAGGGCAAATATTTTTGCAATTGTCTGCACTTACTACTGGATTTAATAATTGCTTATTGAAAAAAACTTTTACCTAACAGCATCTCCACATACTCATGTTTCAGCAGGAAGAAGAAATGGTTACCTGAGTCCTCAAGCAGAAAGAACAAAATAAGGTACCAGACAGTTTTGGTAAGAGTATGCACCTTCAGTCAGCCTGGCTTCCTACTTTTGGCCTGAAACACATTCACTCCAGCTCTGGATCCTTAGAGCTCCACCTGTTCTTTTTCCTTTTCAGGAACAACTGCCCTGAATAGCATCGCATCCCTGTAAGAATAGGAGCCACCCCCCACTTTTCCCACAGTGAAGCTGCATTTCAAAGCTAGTAAAGTTATCAGTCAAAAAGAAAGAGGAAAAAAACATTCAATGGATCAAGAAAGTCTCTCACCGTGAACATTTTCATAGTAAATCTGTTCACTTGCCTGAAATTAAATCAGAAGATTGTTAGCAATAAATGAATAATAATACTTCATGGGCATCGACACATGCACCAGAAAGAAAGAGACGGCAGTGAGGATGTCATGTTTGTAGCCTGCACATAACCTCTGCTTTCAGGGATATCTGCTTCTACTGAACAAGTTTCTCGCCTATGGTTTTGATTGCGTTACTTCAAGGTCTTATCTAAAGCATAACTCAGTCAAATCAACCCTCAGGCCATTGGCCAACAGTAATGTAGTCTCCCACTATTCTGCAATCTGAAAACCACATTCACCTTCCTCCTTGAGAAACATCCTAGGTCCATTGATAAATTTTCCCCAGCACCAATAGGTCAGCTACTCTAATTGCAAGTAAACCAGCTGCAGAGACATTCTTATGCTTCTATCTCCCACTTGATCTATGCACAAGGATATTCTGCAAGGTAGAAAGGCAAACGCTTCAGTGCACATCAACTCAAAATTAAGAAGTAGGCCACCCTGAACATGTTTGGCTTATGAATGTCATTTCTGTTCTGAAGTTAAAATTAGTTTTTTGGACTTCTCCTGCAAAGCTCCTGAAGTCACCAAATTCTGGGATTTGCTTCTGGACTCATAGTTAAGAGCCAGAATCTCTGTCAGGTCACCTGAATTTTTGTTGTGTGTTCACATACGTTTTCAATAGGCAGCCAGTTCCACAATCCTCCAAAATGCACCTGTAGTACAGAAGTTGGAGGAGGTTCAGGCGTTCAGGTGTAGAAAAGCTGCTGAGCTTGTAAAATATATAGAAGGAGAAGATCAGAGCAGGCAATAACTTCTGCACAGCATTATTTGCCCACCAGTGAGAATGTGTTAGAGCCACTGCCTCAGCCCCCACCCAATTCTAACAAGTCTCATATAGCACCCATGCAGGACTCTACACAGCTTTCCACTTTTCATGAATATGGTTCCATGTGGAATTGTAATGCCAAAGCCTTCTGCCTTGTCCTAAGCTGAAAAGACAGCTTTCCCCTTTTTGCTGAAGGCAAAAAGAAAGATCAGTAGTAGGGTTTGCATCTCCCCTGTACCAGCTCCAATGCAACGCGTACACTTCAGTTGCATAAAAGGGAAATAGCCCCACTTACCTACCAGAGAATTATTAACCACATTCCTTTGTTTAACATTTCCTAAGGAGTACCTAGACACAGTTTAGAGGCACTACAGCATGCATCTATTTACCCTTTCAAATCCTTCATGCATGTATGTGTCACCTCCGGGAAGGACTTTCTGCAACTCTTCTAGACCCTGGCGTATCTGTTCCCTGAAATGAATGCAGATGTATTGTTAGATCCGAGACCAAACTTGTCAGGGGCTGATATCCAGATGAAGATGGTAGAACCAGATACAGAGAGGGGAAAAAAGAGTTAACCTAATATTTATATAGGCTAAGGTAATTTATAGGCTAAGATAATGTCTGGGTAGATACCTTTCTAAGGATGCAGAAAACAGAGCAGGTGTACTCCCCAGTGTTCCCGCAGCCTGAGGAAAGCACCACAATGGCAGCATCTCCTAGGTCAGTATCCATACATTTCTTTCTAAACAAATATTCCCTGTGTAACCCTGGTCAAACCTCTGATGCAGAAGCAGAGCAGCTGAGTCACGCTGGGCTCTCCTTCCTCACTTGTGCTTGCTGACTTGACTATACAAACTTAATCAAACAGCCACAAAATCTGACACAATCTCAAACCATCCTAGCAACTCCAGTTTATTTGGACACCGCACCTACAGTTCCTGTTCAAACTGACTTGAAGATTGAAGCCTTTCCCAATAGCTCATTATGATTCCAGGTATCTATTTAAATTTTTTTAGAAATCCCAGGCACAGTGACAGATCAAATGTAGGCTAAATGGGGTGGGCACCCATTTCTTGTTCCACTGAATTGCAGACACCAAACTCTGGAAGCCAAGTACAGGCCAGAAGCCTTTAATACCAAGGTAAAAGCCTGCAATGTGTGAAGTGTATCTCTGAGCAAACTACACAATCTTCACGGGAAACAGACTAAGTCACTGCATGCAGGGCCATGCTGACATTTCGAGATCCAATGCCAGAAGTCAGTTTTGTGCCTGCATATTTTAACTACTTCAGAAAATCCAGTTTGTGTGATCATTACATACTCTCACATTTGTGAGGCTGATTGCAGCGGTGCATTGACATTATCCAGTCTACAGAGCAGTAACTCCCTCGGGGAGAAAAGAGTATCTGCTTTTGCATTAGGTTGACTTATCAAACATTCAAGAGCTCATTCTGTACCTGCAATATCCCAAACTAGTTAGACAGTGAGCCGTATCTCGTAGGCGGGCTAGGGGCAGATATTTTCTCCCTTCAGCTACACATGCACATACCAAGCCAGAGCTAAATATAAAAATCAGGAGTATTTCCTGTGATCAGAACTATTTTTCAAACACGAACACTGAAATTTTAAAATACACAGCAAAGACCTTTAAAATGTATCAACCCAGTTCCACTAGATGAACAGTTTTCCAAAAGGGATGCTAAGCACCCTCCCTCTTCACGTTCAGATGCTGATACACCACATGGAGGCATGGGCAAGATAGAAGACGTTTTGCCACTCCCACAATTTCCCTGCTAAGAAAAGCCAGTGTTAACTAAAGGACCACCATGAAGCCCACACCTTGTTTGTCAGTCCTCCAATAAAAAACAGCAGCTCTCCAGTCAGCTGGCTTTTACACTAATACCATACCAATATCCTGTTCCCAGTCAACATTTCTAGGACAGCTGGATGAATACGAAAGACATTTCCACATGGGAAACACTTAAGTCTCATAGCTTAGAGCCTTAACAGACTAGAGATCTTTGCCATGGGGTGTGCTCACAGAGTGGGAGATAGAAAGAGGCAGGGAACAGGTTTTCCTCTGGCACCAAGTTAGACAGATATAGTTAATCCTCTTTATACTAACTGTTGCAGTAAGTGGCAAGAGGTGCTTAGGCTGGCTGGGTTTGATGCCATTTTTCAAGGTTGGTATGTATGTGGGCTGCTCTTTAGGAAAGTGGCCAGTTTCCTATTCATTCCTCTATAGTAGCTGCTCTGGTATGCAATTTCATAGACATCCAATATGTAAAACACATGCTGATTTATACGGTCTTCACATGTGTTACATATACTTTTGCTCCACGTGGCAATGAAGTTAACAGAGGCAGCAAGAGCAATTAAAGGAGTTCATCCAGCTCTCCTTGACGTCAGAGTAAAAAAAAAATTCATCTCATAGATTTTACTGGGATTAACTTGTGGATCCACAAGGGGATGACAGGAACATGCTTCAGAAATATGGCAATCTAACTGTCATTGCCAAGAAATATACACCTTTGCAATCTACCCTAAACACTGTTTGCTGATAACATACCTTCGGACCTCCAAAGAAATAAAGTTCACCTCTACCTCAAGAGTATGGGTATCACCTATGGCTTTCAAGTGTGTTTTTATGGGAAGGGAGTTTCACCTATTTGTTTGCAGAAGAAACTCCTTAAGGATGTTTCAAATGCAAAAAGTCTCTTGTTCCCTGACAAAAGCCTGAAAATCTGTGGAAGGCAGACTCCCTCAATGAAAGCAGTTTGGGTTAAAACCCTAACTGCAGACAGAAAGACATTTAGAAGTTAAAATTCAGAAGGCAGCCTCTGCCTTAAGAGGCCTTAACATACTCTAGCAGAACGAGTGTCATATGTGAAAATGGGCAGGTGATTCAAACAATTAAATTGAGAAGGTGTCACAACACTGCTCACAGTGGACTGGAAATCATTGAGCAAGGAAGGTGAAGGAAGCTACAACAAGGACACAAAACTTGCTGTGCACATTTAAACATTTTCTTACCTGTCTTCTGTCAACCGCATTAGAATAGTCCCTCTAGTTGAAAAAACGATGAAGGACATCCTCAGCTGAGGGCTGGAGAAGGAGAGAAAAAAGTAAATTATATTTGGGTTTGCCCTGGGCCTTCCTCGTCAAGGCAAACCATGAGGAATCCTAAAAGATGTAAACAGCACTTGCATCATGACCTTAGGATTGCTAAAGCAAGAGAGGCTTAAGTGTGTCCTGGTATCGCCATGGAGATGAGGGAAGGCTAATTACGTGTATCATAACACATTCCACTCACTGGCCTGGGGGATTTTTCATCCTGTCTCAAGGCATTCAGAATCTGAAAGCTACAGCCTCGGGCCTCTCCCTGCAGACCCAAACTTCTGTACCTTATACAGCCAGCCAGCAAAACCAAGAGTGTTCCTTCCCCACAGAAATACAATTTGATCCATGGAAGCCAAGCAGAAAAAAAAAGGGGGGGGGGGAACAATTAGCTTAGCTACTCCTATTTCCTGCATGACAGAAATCTGGGGAAAAGCAGTCAATGGGATGATCTGAGAAAAGCCTTAATAGCTCTCTCCCCACTAGGTCCCTTGGTGGAAAGCAGCAAGTGCTACTTGACTGCAACTGACAGCACATCTCCTAGCCGCTGGCACACACCCCTCCTCATTTGGTTACCTGCAAAGCAGCACTTCTTACCTTATGAACTTGCGGGCCAAATGTTCCACAAAATGATATATTTCATTCCAATGGTGCAGGACGCTTCCTGATCTAGGGAAAGAATTATTACAGGAGATACTGGTTTAATTGCTGCTATTGTAGTTTTCCCAGGCTAATGTTTTGTCACACATTGCTCAGCTAGTCATTTCCCATTGTTTAACACTCACTGTCCATATTCCTCCATTAAAGCGATATTAAACTGTAAATAACATTTCCCACTTAACTTTGAAAAGCAAGAATAATTTACACTCCATGCAAGTGTTTGAGGCTACACTGGGCAGTAACATATGGCAGTTACGCTAGACCTTTAGCACAGCATGACACAAATAAAGCCTGTGTAAGTGTAGACCTGTCTCTGTGCACAGTATTTTAGATTAATTCCACCAACTCACTTGCCATACCATTATGCAGAGCTTGTAGCTCAAGTGTATTTTGAGAATAAAATGCAGGTGGAGGAACAGATTATTAAATTTGTCTAGCATTTTCACTGTGCTAGAGACTATGAAAAGTAAAACACCCTAGGTCCACATCTCAACTCTTCTGGCTAATTCTTTTACACCTCAGTCAAAGGCAAAACAAACAAATTCTGCTCCTCAGGAAAATAAACCATGGATTCTAATGGGACTGGATTATTCTTCTTCTTGTTGCAAGAACCAGAAAAAAATTAGGTTAGTCAGAATCTTTCAGCACTAAATGCCCCTTCTGGCATAAACACTTCTATGAACACTGGAATATTAATATTGAAAAAAATCCGCCCTAGAATTCGAAAATAAATGTGTCATCACTTACTTAATTCATTGACTACAATTAAAAATATTTATAGGGAAAATAACCATTCCACCTTTAATAGAAACTTCATTGATCTGCAGCCTGAGGAAGGAAAGATGAACATTTGAAAAGATGGTTTTTTGCTCACAGAAAGAAAAGGCATCTGACCTGACTATCCTACCTTAGATCTGAGAAAGCAAATGAATAGCTATGAATAGATTCACCCAAGTACTGCACACCTGGTACAGCCAACGCCAGCCTGGCCACAAAGCGCGTTACTTCACTTCCTAGCAGCACAGCAAGTATGCAAACCACATAGTGCAGGTCATACAAATTTCCTTCCTTATTCTCCCCACACCTGGTTTTCATTCACAGCCATTCAGTAAAAACCTTGGCCTTACCCACTTGCTCCATGGTACCTTAAGCCATTCTTTCTCTGTACGGCCCCAGTATGTCCAAAGGCAATCTTAGGTGACATGCAATGAGGACGACAGCATATTGTCCAACCGGAAAAGCAGCAAACTCTCCAGCCTTTGTTGCACAAAGGACTCGATACAAAACACAGCTCTTTAAAGATAACCTTACAGGCACCTCCATTTTGTCCATGATTGTAAGCGACAGATTGCAGAGGAGACTGGATCATAAGCAAATGCTAATAGTGCTAGATTACTTCTTGGCTTTCATCCTTTCATCAGACCAGGACTTGGAATCAGTACTTGTTCTCCACGCAAATGTGTATCACAGAGGACCAAAGAAACACTAACAGTAAGGGTCTTGGTAAACTAATTAAACCACACAGACAGTGGGAAAACTGGTGTCTTATAACAGATAAAAGAGTGAGGTATATCAGGACTTGCTCTCAAACAAGAAACTTAATGCCCGCTGCATCCAAACTGTGATCTGATAGAACAGAGACACACAAAGCTGAACCCCAGGAGCAAATTCATCTCAGATGTATCGAATAACTCTGAGACCTTGAATACGACAAGCATTCCAGTCCCATCAATGTCAAATAACTCAAATAATTTCTGCGAACTGGCCTGGAAAATAAGTATTCACTGTCTTTATATGGTGAGGCATAAAAGAAACACTTGACTTTACAGCAACGATTACATCAGTCTCCAGAAGACACGTGTCTGTTGAACCATCTGGTAGCAGACATGTGAAGCTAGGACCCTTTCACAAGTACACCCTAATCAGCCTTCTCCTAGCCATCAGACAGGACAACCACACTACATTTCATGTTAAGGGAAAACTTAGCGCTCAGCCTCTGCAAACACAGAAGCTTTAGCTAGCCCGCATCTGCAACGGGACACTGCCCTAGAAGCTACATCAGGCTTTAAAAGCATAGTTATTTCTTCCCCTCTGAACAGAAGTTGATCATTGCTTAAAATGACTATTGCAACAAAGCAGCTGGGAATGAGATCCAGCCACAGAGCACATAAGATATGTAGGTCATCATCTAAACTTCCTGTCATTTTCCATGGCTCTGAAAAGTCATGCATTTTTTGAAAACAGGATTTGCCAGAATCAAGCTTAAAAACTAATAGCTCAATTCAATTATGTGCCAGTCTCTAAGTCAGTAGCACACCCTGTTTAAGCATTTGCCTTTGGAAACTGTTGTTCTGCTGGTCTTGAATTGTTTGGGCTGGTTTTGCAGGTAAGCAGTGCTTTTTAAGTCTGCACACAAGTATGGCTGCAGCTCCTGCTGCTCATCCTCCCTCTGTTCTCCCACCAACAGTCCCATCTTTATGCCCTCTGGAAGAAAACTCCAAGCATCTGGAGTTACAGCTCTTTTTCCATGAAACCTTCCCACACATCTATTAAACACAGAAAAGGAACAACCTGAAGTTCAATAGCAGGAGAATGTTGAACATCTATTTTAAGGAAATTTCTTACCATTGCTACAATCATAAAACCAAACCCACTCCATCCCACAAAAGACGGACGGTTTCTCCTTTCAATTCCAAAGGCACTGAAGTGGGGCAATTGGAATAGTCTACAATCCATTTATTCTTCATCTCTAGCAGACCAAGCTATAAAAGGGTCCCAAAATGAAGGCTCACGCTTTTGCTGACCATGCACTGTTGCTTCTAGCACAGCAAGTTTTCCATCTGTAGCTCGACAGTTTGCAGTCTACTTCTCCATCTAGTCAAGCCCAGGTGTTAGCAGCTATAAATGCCCAGGTCTGCATTTAGAAAAAAGTGCTCCTCTAATACATAAAATACACATTCTGAAACACACTTCAGACTTCTCAGTCTTCACTTGGCATAAAGTAGACAAAAACAGTAAAAACTTACCTTTTCACAGTCAATAGAAAGTTTACAAAACCAGCATTAGCTTACAGTGTTCACCTCCATAGCTTTTGGTTGTGTTACTCAGAAGCCGCGCGGTAAGACACTTGTCACTTGTAAAGCCTCTCTTAAGGCAGGCCAAGAACTCTGAATAGGACAGGTATTTCCAAAGCCTAACTGTAAGACAACAAGCGCCAAATCTGAAATAGTTATCTCTTCATATTCCCAAAGAAAAACAAGATGATCAGCGAGCCAACACTTTGCAGCTGAATGGTTTATGCTATAAACTAGCAATTTAAGAAAAGGCTCATCGTGAGGATGCTAAATTCTCTTGCTGGAGAAAAGCCCAATAAACAGAAATTAAGACTAAGTAAGTAAACCATTATGCTTTAACAAGAGAGTGCTACATTCTGTGGTCAACTGTGCTGGCATTTTACGCATCTAAACTAAACGCAAGGATGAGAGAGACACTCCACACGGCTCCGTGGTTCCAGACACGGAGAGCCACACTCCAGCTAAACCCTGCCCTCCAGCAGGTGCTTTTCTCCTACTCCCTGTAACAGGATGCACCATAACCCAAAGCTGCAGCAACTCAAACCTCCTTACAGTTTATCTTTCTTGCACTTTTTCTCCTTATTTCCATTTGCTGTCATTGCACCTTCTCAGAATACCCATGGTTTTAACTCACAAACTCGAAGAAACCAGAATCAAGCCCACAAACTCTTACACAAAGACCTCACACCAGTTACCATGCTCTGCAGCTGACAGAAGTACACAGAGACATCTGACGTGGAGTCTGATGTTGATCCAAATTCTCCATAAACTTCCACAGTTTTGGACTAACTTCAAGTCTCATAGCTGTCACAGGTAGCATTGACCCAAGAAGTTTTGCAACATCTTTTTATTGAGCTCTTTAAAAATAATACAAATGAGCCAAAAAGTGTCGTTTGTCTTTCCAAATACTTCAGAAGCAATTTTGAAAACACTACATAACACAAAGATGTTAGAGAAATGATGCAATTCTTTGAGGAAACACTACTATCTTGTACCACACTTCACACAAGACAGCTCACCAGAGATACTGTCAAACATTTGAGGTTACAGGGTCTGTAGAGGTCTGGTTCAGAGCAGGATAAGCCTCTAAGCTCAAGCGCAGTCCAAGAACATTCTTCTCTTCCCAATTGGCAGGGGACATGTGAAAAAACAACTAAGAAGCAAGTAACCATGGACTGAATTTACATCAAGCTGTAGATAAAGTGCAGAGTCCTGCAGGCACGCACTTAATCCTGGATGTAAGGCAGCTATAACCCACCTGTTTACCAAAGAATAATTAACCTTAGATTCACCACTGGCTAAAAACACTTACACAGGTCTTAATGGGCAAGGATTTCACATACAAACTCAGCTCATTGCAATTGCATGCCTTCAGCAGGCTTAGGAGTGAATTAGATACCGTCAGGCAACAAGCAAAAAGACACAAGAATGCGCAAATTCCTCCACGCTACCTTGCTAGCATCTCTCAACCCTCATGCTAAAACAAAGAAAAACTATCCCTCCATAAACTTGCAACCCCCTGCCACGCAAACAAAATGCATACATTGCTCTGTATTCAGGCCTGTGATTCCAGAAAAGCAATCGAGGAATCACTGACTACGTGGACAAAGATCAAAGATGATTTTGAATTTATTTCTGCAGATGTTCAATTTTACCTTTACCTACTAAAGGCTTGTATTTCTTGACATTAGAGCAGCTAGAATATTATTCAGCTCTGTAAGGGTCCTGTGGTCAGCTCTGCTGGAGGGCTCACGTTTCCCAGGGGAAGTCATCGCTACCAGAAGCAGTTCATGTAGGTCAGTCTCCCTGCCTGGTGACGCAGAGTGCCTGTCTGCTTTCCATCCCACTGTGGCCTCTGTACTCTTCTACACTCTGAGTGTAAATCTGGACTTAGTCCTGCTTAAGTCATGGTGACTACAGCTACTAAAGCTAGATTCAAAGAAACAACTATTAGCCTCTCCAGAGCAGGAGTTTCACTACAGTGCAACTGGTTAAAAATAGATCAGCTGTCTGGCTGAATAACGAAGGGATCACAGGAAACAGCTTGGATTACTTGTTTCATTTTGCCAAGGATCTTCTAGAGCCAAGTTTTCTTTCACACACGTACAGTTCCTTGCGTGTTTTCTGCACATGCGTGTAAAATGCCTAGTATTTGCACACAATGGGCAAGAGCATAGGAAAGAACACCTTTGACGTACAGAGGATCCAGCAAAAGATTACCAAGAAGATTTACCCATTGTTATTCCTTCCTGCCTACCTGTGAATAAATTAATCTGGGAGCTGCTTCTAAATGTTCCAACCACTCTCATGTGGGGTGTTTACACACTACAGCACTAGATATCATATCCGTTAGGGAGGTGGGTTGTAGTCTTCATTAATTAGTCACATGGATGCTATTTTAGAATAACTGGACAATGTCAGCAAAACCAAATGTTTGCTTTATGTTTATCAACATCTCACTGCTTCCTTGGTCTTCCTTTTTAATGAAGGCCCTATATCTTATCTCACATCCAGGCTGTAAATTCTTTGGCACTATCTTCTGCCGTGTGTTTTGCTATCATTCAGTCTATGGGATCCTCAATCCATGAAACCCCTCAGCACCACAGTAACACAAAAGGACATGCCATCGAGGACAAGTTCTCTCAACAATTCTCCCGAGATAAGCGGGTCTTACCTTCCACAAAACTGGGCTCATTTTTGTATGACCTCCACTCTGAGATGCTCAGCACCCTGCATATAACCTAAATAGCAAATAGCATACAATTTTACTCTAAATAGCATACAGCTTGAGTTGTAGCCCTCTCCACCTTTTTTTTTTAATCAAAGCACAAGAGAAATGGCTTAATCCAGTCTTAATTCATGTGAATAAATTCCTCCAGTGAACCTGCCGACAGGCAGCTCAGTGTTTCAAGTTAGGTCTTTGTGTGTGTAACGCTATTTTTGCTCTTTTTAGTTTGCAGCACGTCAAGCAACGATTCTCAAGAGAGCTGGCAAATCTCAGTTTCCTCCAAAGTTGGAGCACTGCACCAACAACAGCGTGACAACTTCATTTTACTTGGCAAGGAGTTTGTCCAACTCAAACTGCAGTCCTCTGGCGTGTCTTTGCATCGCTTTTGAACATAACTCTGCTAGCCTGAGGTTCAATGGTCACAGCATGAGAGGCCTTCTCTATTGCTACCTAAGCTATAAGGATGCTATTGTAACCTAGCAAACATACCTGGTATCACTCAAGCTTTTGTTCTGTTTGTGACACATCAAGGCTGCGTACCATAACAGGATTCATTTCTGAATGGCTGAATACTGCATTTTATTCTTCATGATCATGAGAAATGGGAGATTTGCTTCAGGTCCTCTGAGCATGCCATCTCCAGGAAGTCATGTCTCCAGCTGTCTGCAGACAGCCAGAAGAAAAATGGTTTCCCTTCAACAGTTCACACAGCAAGATTGCAGGAATCTCCTAAGGAGAACATTGCAGGGAACTAGAGCATCACTTCATGAGAACAGCCTATAACACGTGCCCCTTCCCTAGTGGGTTACATGTGCGCTTTTAAGGGGCTTCTTGTGGCCAGAAGTATGCTTCAAGAGTCAGCGCCATGACAAGGACTGCGTACAGTTCAGCAGCCGAAACATGTCCTACAAGCAGCACACATACAGGGTGCTAACCAGACTTAAGTAGTCACCAAATCCAACCAGGCACTGAGGCAAAAGGTTCAGTAGAGGGCTCTAGCACTGGTGACTTTCCAGGGCTGTGTTTATTGTTTTTATATGACTCCTTTGATCCCAGAATGTAAGTTGCTTAATATTTTAGTGGCTGTCTTCCACCACTGAAAGTAACATTTCGCATTTCAGAATCTAAATCTCTTCTGCTTCAGTGTCCTTTATCACTCTTAATATTTTTTAATCATTTTTAGAGCTATTTCAAAAGAAAAGCAGTAAGCCCTGGATCTATTGTTATAATTTTATAGTTTGCCTGAAGGCCTCTATAGGCATCACCTCTCTACACATTCAGACTTCAGCAGCATTTTTGAAAACATTCTCTAAACCATCAGAAGGTAGAAAACCCGGGCTAAGTAAGACTTAAGTTTTTTAGAACTTTAGCTTAGCATCTGAGGAATCAATTAAGTTTTAAAGATAAAGAATATGGGATAACCTACTCTGCCACAGTAAGTCTCTCATCAGCCTCCTCAAAGGCTAAACAATCAGGTTCACAGCATACTGTACACACACTAGTAGCTTAAACACTGTAACTCTCCTCCAAATTCCACGGGAGACCAAGGATGTTTTTACATCAGACCCTGTTCATTGCTGCACCAGGAAAATCCCAGGAATAGGAATTCTGCAACTGTCAAAGCCAGATTTTTTTTTTTTTATTATTCAGATACCTTTATACATACACTGAGGTAAGCCTGCCTACTTTAAAGTTTGTGCCAAGCTCCGTATTTCCACCCAAATTCATAATCCCTTGAGCAAGCCTAGAAAGTCATGCCTTTTAGTAACAGAACAGCACAGAACTTGAAATAAGTGGCTGTTAAAATTACGTTAGCTCTGAGGTATAACACAGCACATCCATCAGATTTGAGAAAACCTTCAATTCTACTTCAACTTTCAGTGAAATGCAGTTTGCAAAAGCTGTCTGCAGTACAAATCGTGCTCTAGGTTGGGGTTTTTTTTCATATGTAGCAATAATAAATAATAAAACTTGAACTAATAACTGAACAACCAAAGCAACAAAATACATTAGACAGGTAGATCTTTCCACTGAATAAAGTAAAAGAAAAAAAATCTTTCCTGTGGAGCATTAGGACAACTAGCATACTAAAATATCCAGTGTCTCAGTCTTACATTTTACCCAGTATTTTGTAATAAAGTGTTATGTAATTCCAAGTCATTTATACTAATGGCATGTGGGAGCTACTGCAAAACACTCAGGAAGATCAGTCAGAAAGCTTCATCTGCGAGCACTTTTGGCAAGTTGCAAATACTTTCCTGTCTCTGAAATTTATGGTTAACAATGTCAGTACAATGCCTCTGGCATGCATATTCTCCAGTATTTCCAAACCTTTGGTTCAAAACTGCTACTCTCAATGAAGAAAATTAGGAGAATCATTTTAGCTAGTGCTTTTTTATACTTTTTGTAAATTGTTGTATTGCTTCAATATGAAGCTTTCCAAAGCCCAGCACGTACCTATTTCACATTGCTCCATCCATCTGAAGGCCTGTAAAGAGGCAAACTTACCAGTGCCAAGCAGATGACATTACCAGAATTAGTGATGAAAAAAAGTGAGGTAAGCACTTACCTTCAGTATAAAGAGTTAAGCAGTCAAAATATACATTTGATTAACAGGAAACAAAGAAAATATGACTCAGCATAGCGAAAATACATCTCTCTAAATAAGACACTCTAGCTGTTTTCCATCACAACAGCCAAAACCAGACCCTTTCAAAGGTAGTAGCCACCTCTCAGAGCCCCGTCTTCACCTGCAAGTTGCTGCTCTAGAGTGTTCAGAGCTAAGGAGCAAGCGGTACAGAAGCAGACCTCCAGGCAGGCGAGCATTTCCTCCACATTTTCAGCTACGGAATTAATGCCTGCAATAATTATTCTCCAGCCCTTGCTTTCATGAGTGCCTCAACCTTCACAGTTCATAGGGAAACCAGAGGTGACCAGTTTTGCCCTTTTCCCAAGCACTCTTTTAAGAAACTACAGGGTCAAGTACACGATAAAGCTCCTATATCATCCACAGCAAAATTTATAACGATTTGATTTACAGAGCACAATGGGATTATATACTAGACCTACCAAAGAAGTTACCGCAACAAAAACAAAGCCAGAGCAGTTAGGAATTTCGCAGGTCCCTTGGGGACACAATGAGTTCTACAAAACCAAAATCCAAAGAAAACCTCCTCGGTATCAGTATATGCCACTCCGGTTCACGCCTAGAGAAAGATTTCTTTGAAAAAGAACGGAGCCGAACTGACTTACTTGTCTAGAACAAAATACAAATCAAATCCTCCGTAACAGGCTGGACCACCGTTCTCTCTCTTTCCACCTTTTCCATCACAGGTTAGCATAAAAGTTGCTAGGAAGAGACATTTGAAGCCAAATCTCAAGATGCTTTGCTTTGCAATGGCCATTATATCCAGAGAGGAGGAAAAAAAAATCGTTTCTTCCAAGCTCCTTTAGTTCACAGGTTTCTCCACAAAAGCCATTCAATGACCTTTAAATGTATAGATGTATATTTTGTTCCTTAAAACTCCACTTGCAACAGTTGTCCTCAGGAACTGCACGACTTTCCCCCTTGTTTCCCCTTGCACTTCTGTTTCTTGGTTTCAGATTTCAAGATGCACAATACTGTATTTCACTTTTTTTTTTTAAAGGGACTTGACCCTCAGTCTCACTTGCAGCTCTCTGAAAGCAGCACTGTTGTTTTGCAAGAGGAGTAGCCTCCTAACAAATCTCGCTTTCTCACAGACTTCAGAAAATACAGGGAGGGTTTGAGGTGTCGTGTCCCTGTCCCGTGTGTCGTCGCCGTCGTCGTCCCCTCCAAGTATGATTGTTATTATTAAGGACGGTAGGTTTTATTTTTCCCCAGCAAAAAAAGCTCAGAGANCTAACAAATCTCGCTTTCTCACAGACTTCAGAAAATACAGGGAGGGTTTGAGGTGTCGTGTCCCTGTCCCGTGTGTCGTCGCCGTCGTCGTCCCCTCCAAGTATGATTGTTATTATTAAGGACGGTAGGTTTTATTTTTCCCCAGCAAAAAAAGCTCAGAGAACGCCATCTTGTGGCAAAAGCTCGAGCTGACTGGAGGCGCTGTTTTTAAGCAGATCGCTTGTGCACGGAGCATGCTGGGCACGCTCTGGGGAAAGCAGGTCCGTAATGGGCAGCTCGTGTGAGAGACAGGAGGGGGTGCTGGGCTT
>VZSC01013069.1:0-27153 GCA_013398225.1 Steatornis caripensis
CCTTGCTGGCCTGTCCTTCCTAAAAAGTACATACTAGTAATACTAGCATATCCCTGTTCCGAGATTAAATAAGAAAAAAAGACATCTCAATCCCCCCTCACCCCCCACCACTACCTCCCCCATTGTAATTTCACTCTTTTTTTAGGGGAAAAAAAAAAGGCTTCGCTGGACTTCACTGCGTAACAGTGCAAAAGGACCTTTCCTTTTGCATTTTGAGGTTAGTCTCTCTTCATCCTCCTTACTGCACTTTAGTTCACCAAGGCGCTTTAGTTCACTGGTCTGTATTCTTCGAGGATGAAATTAAACTGCACTCCAGAAGCCTACCTAATACACTCTAGTCACAAAAGAGCACTCTGATCACTGGATCAAACTAGAGCTAATCCAAAAGAAAAAAATAATCCCGGGATGTGTAATAATGTGAAAATCATGCCTTCAGTACAAATCCACAGTACTTGCTAACACCTTGCATCCATAAACCGATGAAATCCACATGAAAACAAAAAACAGCTTTGCCAAGAACTTTCATACAATTCAAACATGAAATCTGATATTGCTCAGAAATTTTCACAGACTCAGTCAGAGAAATTATACATTATACAAGTTGTAAGTGAGCATATATGAACGATGCATATCAAAATTTGTATTTCCATAGCCACAAAAAAAGTGTGCTACAGATACAATTGAAGAAATGTCACTCATTAAATTAATTCAGAGGAATTATCTGGCAACTATGTATCCAGAACTATACCAGTACCAGAGGACAGAGTTCCAGGTCATCAAAGGGAAGCTAACAGATCATTCTGAACACAGAAGCAGAGATCTTCAAGGTAAAATACTAAGACAAAACAGGAGTGTATAGACTGCAAGCAATAAAAAGTACACTGGAATAAGCAGAAGTAGGTATTACTTTCATGCATGAAATGCAATACTGCAATACATATGCCTGAAACTCTATTGTCACTATAAAAAGCTACAAAAAGCTATGAAAACTGAAAATCTGAATGTGTTTTCCCTCTTCACGTCAGCATAACTGCTACATTTTTAGAAAGATCTTAAGAACTAGAGAGCATATGGAAATACATCAAATCAAGAAGCTTTACTGCATTCACTGAGCATAAAGAAGTTACAGAGTTCCATCCAGTGTCTTGGATGGACCGTGTCTACTCTGAAGCCTCTCATCACATAAGAATGAACTTCTTTTGTCAGAAAAAGGACTGTTGCTAAACTAGAATTATCTACATGCTTCAACTTGAATTGCCTGCCCATGAATTTAGAACATTTAAAAGACTGACTCGGTGATGAGTAAAAGTTAAAGGGACAGAAGAAGACAAGACAGAAAAATAAGAAAGATGGAAAAAAGATAAAGGAAAACAGAAAAAAGGGGGGAACAGGGGAGGGGTAAAAGGACAAATAACCAAAGAAAGGTAACATTTAATTTATAGTCATTTAAGACAGAACAGGACAAAAAAGCATGGACAAGAATTCAAAAGAACAGATGATGCAAGACTAATGAGGTAGCACTGACTGTTCATAGTCAATTTGGCAATTGTGTAGCTGGCACACAGCTCACACTTGTGTTGCCATAATTCTGACGGGAATTAGTATGTGAAACTACATGAAAGAGAAAACCTTAAAATGAATGCATTGTAATCAAATCGAAATAAACAACTTTTTTTTAGAAAAAACCCAGCCTTAAGATGTGTTTACAGCTGTTCACATTCTAAAGATAACAATTAATCCACAGAACAACCACAACAAGAACTTATGCAATTCAAATTATAGAACAGAAAATCATTCAACAAAAATCTCCATTTAGTTACTAAAGTTTGGATCTGACCCAGAAAAAGAAAGGAAAAAAAGGGAATGATTAATATTTGCACGAGCCCAGAAAGACAAAATATGAAAGTACTGAGAACAAAAGACTTAACTGTTAATTTAGACTAAGAAAAGATATATGACAAGTAAGTTTCTGACATGGTGCAGTATTAAAACTATTAACATGAAAAAAGGACAGTTATGACGGATAGCATGAAGGACAGAAAAACAGATAAAAAAACAGGAATTCCAAAAAGAACCCAATCAAAAACCCCAAACAAAAATATCCCTACTCACCAAAAAAAAGACAATTAAGAACAAAATGAAATCACAATCCTTAATAAGGTAAAACCAGAAAAAAGACAGACATATGGAAGATCACCACTAATTAAAGCAGTAAAAAATTGTTGCATCAGTGCTCTCAAATTTTATTTTATTTTAATTTGACACATCGATACCCGTATACTGTTTTGAGCCCTGGATGGCTCAGTATTTTCAAACTAAGTGAAGTCCTTCCAGAACGAAGCCAGACTCTTAATTTAGTGCAGTGATGGTATGTATGTATTACCTTTGTCACTGGGAACAACAGCAAGCAGGTGAGAAGGGAACCAAAATGAAAAAACCTCTTAACCAAGCAAGACTTTGGATAACGGGAATTAATAAAGGAGGACACGTTGTACAAATGCACTGGTATTGTCCAACTCCTGACACTATTTTAAGCCAATACATGGTTTTAAATCACACTCGCTTTATGAATGTGCTTGCTCAGTTAAAATAAGGAAATACTAATAGGCAAAAAGTATGAAATTCCCTGGAACAACATTATCGTTTTGGAGATGCTGGGGCAAAAATGAAAGCATAGAGGAACCTAAATAAAATATTTCTTTGGAAAAATGAGAGCCCAGGTCATCACCAAACTGAGATGTGGAAGAACTGTGAGAAGGGAAATTTATTCTAGTACAGTCTATACTTCTGCACTACAGAAAACAGTTCTAAGGAAAATGTCCCTTTCACAGGACTTTTGTTTGTATGTTTTTACAAACGTAATAATTCTGGAACACTACAGCGAAGACATACAGCATATTTAAGATACAAGACCACTAACACATACTATACCTTCTTTAAGCAGGCTATAGCAGAAAAGGCGGGCTCTTTCCAAATCTCCCAACTGTCGACAAATTCCTGTATAGACTCGACACAGAGCCTGATTGAAATTGTAACTTGTGACATTCTTCTGAGCCTTGAGTTTATTGATAATAACATGCAGCAAGGACTCTGCTAAATGCTATAAGGCACAAAAAATATTGTTAGAGTATTATATAGAGAATATTTTATAACATTATAGTAGTATGACAAATAAAAAGAATTACTATCCTATTTGCAAAAATACTGTTTGCATACATATACAAATGCAGAAAAGTACATCAGAGGCAACCAGCAAAAAAAAAAAAAAGGAAGGAGCAACTTCCCAGAATAAACATGCCTTAAACAGAAGCAGAATAGGACTAATATTCTTCAAATATAAATTGTTTGGTTATGTGATTAAAAGCTATCTTCCTTAAACAATGAGTAAGGAGAGGAATAATGACAGGTAGAGGAACCCCAATAACCTAATCAGAGCAAACGGAGCACCCTGACTTGGCTACTCCCAGAGCTGTCACAGGAGGACACAGCCCATTGTCCACATGTAAGACTTCCTAGATAGTCAACGGCAGAGTCTCTCCCCAGATCACCTTACACACTGCAGGAGGTGGGGAAGGGCTGTTGCTGCCTACAGTAACATGGGACTCAATACGAGATGCAAGAGAGGAGAATATTGGGATTGCGCAAGACTTGCTATAGGATGTTTAGAGGGAGGGCTAGAAGTGGTGAGTAGAATGAGAGGCTTAGGACCCAGACACTGCAGAGGCCAGAGGTTTAGACTGGGTACCTGCAGACACCAATGAGTCTGAGTGTTGGCTTCATGGGGAACCAGAAGGTCCAAGCCAGCTACCTGGAAGACCGGGAGCCTGAGGGTCAGATGCAGGTAAAGGCCATAGGTCTGGACCAGCTACTGGAGGGATATGCGTGTGCCTCTGTTTTCTAAGTCTGTCAGCGCACGAGACAAGTGGGGAGAACAGGAGTCAGACACCAACTGCATATACTGAGTGTCTAATTTTAGCTACTGGAGGGATCCACACTATCTGTATATATGAATGTATTTTCCACTACCAGGCTTTCACCCTGATCACCCAGAGAAAGAGATTAGGTGCATACTGTGTGCATGCATGCCTGTTAGGAGTATGTACTCGGCCTTGCTACTGGCTGGACCTGGGAACATAAAGCTGCTGCAGCCTTGCTTCTATGAATTTACCAGATTTGGCAACTCCTAACAAAGACGACCCAAGAACTGGGTAGCAACTTCTATGGAGAACTTAATTATGTTCAAGAAACGAAACAGGGCAAAATGCTGCCATGCATTGGTTGGTGAATTGCTCTGCTGCAGACTACAAATTATCTACGAGAAAGACGGCAATTAAAGTGATTTCAACACTGATGCTAAGCAAGTTCTGAGAAACAAACGAATGAAAGATTTTTCCAATAAAATTCATTTGAACAACCTGATGTAGTATAATAAAGGTAAACATAGAATGAAAGGATATGTCACTATTGTATATGCAATGTAGTTTATCTTATTTAATTGAAAAAATAAAAAGGGGTAATTGAACCTTGCACATTTAGAGGAACTCCTTCTACAATTGTTAATGTTATCCACTACAAAAAATGCTGCAAATATAAAGTTTTATGCACACATCAGGAAAGCAAACGTATTTACAAATGCAGTTGCATCTGGGACACCACTGAACAGTAATTTCTTGTATATTTTCTTATGTTATACAAGTTTAGATGCCCGATAACATTTCAAGACTACACTTTGGCACTGCAGATTGCCTGAAAAATGGAGAATTCAAATACTACATACTTACATTAATCTGCACAGAAGTCATTATTAAAACACAAAATTAAAAATTATGCTACTTACTTTATTTTTTATACCAAATTCATGGACAACTTCTTTCTCTTCATCTCTCATTACTGGAATCATTGAGATATTGCCAACATACACGTGACCTTTAATAACTGGTAACAAGTCAAAACAGGATTCAGCAATTTTCTTCAATGCCAAAGAAACTTCCTGGCGGTCAGGATCAATAACCTTATTTACTGGTTGTGATGCTTCTAAACTGGAACTGCGTGCTGAATCACTGATTTCACAGCTTTTGTCACAGAAAGCCTCCTGTATTTCAGAGACTGTATTTTTAGTATTTCCGATAGCAGCAACATAACTGGGCTCCAGCTTTGGTGGTTCACTGTCCAACCTCAGTCTCTTCGCACTTCTTGGCATAGATACTGGCAATAGCATCTGTTTTTCAAGATGATTTGATGAGTCTGAAAACAATTGCTGATTTTGCACATCTTTGTCTTGATCTTTGCTACCATCAGATTTCAAATTGCTCCCGGTTTTAACAAAAGCAGTTGATGTAGATGCAATTGCTTTGAACCCACCTATCTGAGCCACAGGTCCTGGCAAACTTTGGCTGTCTGAAAAAGCACATCGGTTAAGCTGAATATTGCCTTTCAGAATGTTTAGTGTCCTTGCCCTTGCAGATAGCTCTGGATACATAGTGTCCAGTATTTTCACAGAGTTCTCCTGAGGAGCACCTGGAGCAGCACTATCAGCTGCAAACTGAGGAAATCTTCCTGGGACAGGAAGTGCATGTTTTGGAATGGAAGTACAAAATTTCAAAGGTGAGGAGCGAATCTTTCTACCTACTGCCATTTCTGAGGGTGAAGGAGGAGAAAATAAAAGAGCAGATTTTACTGTTGGAGTATCTGTTAATGGAGACATGAGAGGAGGAACAGGAGTTTCATGCAGTGGGGATATCAGGTCATCAAGAGGGGAAAGCAAAGAGGATCGACCAGTAGAAGACATTACTGGGGACATGGTATGTGCAGTTTTTGGAGGAGTACCAATCAAAGGCAGTAGCAAGGGGGGCAGAGGAAGACCCATCTCTTGCCTAATTTTATTTATAATTTCAGATGAGCATTTTGTTGGCATAGAAGTATCAGCATTTGCAACAACTGGCTGAGTTAGTTTAACTTTGAGAGTCTTTGTTTTTCTTTTACCTTGAAACAGCCTCTTTGATAGCTTGGCATGCATTACTTGGGCAGCTGTCTTGGCTGAAAGAGTCACGATTTCAGATGGTTCTTGCTCTTTGCGCTTCAATTTATCGCTCTTTTTGAGAGCAACATCCACACAAGACTCTGACTCCAACATATATAGATTCTCAAATACTGGTTTTTGTGGTTCAGCAGGCTGCCTAACTGTGTGACAATAGTACTCTACATCAGATAGGGCTGGATTTGGAAACTTCACAATTTTCTTTTTTCTACTGCTACTGTCTAGGATAAAATCAGTGTTGTTTTCTCCTATGTTGCAAGCAGTGCAACTTCGATTACAATTATATTCTTCAAACACTGAGACCCCCACATCAAGTCCCTGTAGTAGACTTTGCTCCACATTTGACTGAAGGTTTTCGGTATCATTTACTTCTAAGAAATTGCCACATGCTACCATTCTTGGATTTAATTTACTGTTTTTAACAGCCACTCTGCAAGTTTCTGAAAAACTGGTTAACAACTGGCATAGTGGTAATCCATTTTTTGAAGCACTTGGCATCACAGGGCTTTCTTTTGATGTCTCAGTTTTTAACATACTTTCCTCACTGTCACTGATCCATCCAGCTCTGTTAGAATCTACCACACATTCATTAGCACCTTCAGTATTTTCAGATGTTACTAATATACACTCTCTTTTCCAAGAGGCTAAGTGTTTAGGATAACCCTCTCCAACCACACTTGACAACTCATTTGCAGTATCTGAAGAGGTGTTTGTTTCACAGTGTGTATCCATATCTACCACAGTGTCTGCGTTTAGATGTCTAACTGTCAAAGTACCTCCTGGGTGCATTGTTGAATGAAGTTCACGTACTTGGTAATCAGCATCAACAATTGCACCAGTTTCCAAAGCACCCACTGCAATTCTACTGGAAGTTCTAAGTTCCTTTCTGAAAATGGGAATACATTTAGAACATTTCACATATCTAACTTTTTGTATTGAACAGTCATCCTCTTCAGATTCATTGCTCTGCTCTGGCATATCGAAATAATTTTTGGATCTTTTTATGGCATTGCTCCCAGATGCCTCAAAACTATTCAATTCTTTCCTTTCTTCCTCAGCTGTTAGTGAACCAGTTCTAGAAGGATCTGTTCTACCCTCCCATGTAGGAGTTTTGCATTCTGATTCTTGACAAGCAAACTTTTGGAGAAGAAAAGTATTATTATAAGAGTTTGCATCCAGGATCTGTGATTTAACAGGTGCCTGAGGTTCTTTATCTACTGGCTGCTCCTTCTCATCTAGAATTTTCACGTGATTTTTGTGGATGTATTCCCTCTCAGGGCAGTCCAGTTCTTTGCACATGTCTTTTTCAGCAGACAGGATCTCAGCACCCTCTTCCAAGCTTTCCGAAGAACAGTTAAATGCACTACCTGTAACACAATTTTTATCTCCTTTGTTTTCCCATGTACGGGAAAAAGCAGCCTTTTCTGTGAAATTAATTTCAACAAAACTGACAACTTTCTGAAGACTGAAATTCCGATCAGGAGGCATTGCGGATTCCAAGCCAATTCCCACTTGCACAGGAGAATATGTTTCTTCAGTATTTATACAGCCCATCTCCAAGTCCCCTTGAGTAGAAAAACCCAAGCCACTATTAAAATCCATTTCTGCGGCAGGCTGGCAAGTGATCTCTGAAACAGTGTTTTTCTTCACAACATTCTCTTTGCAGTTAAATGAACCGGAACAAGTCTCAGTCACCAATTCCTGACTTTGTTTATTTATTTCCCCTTTTATTATATCACATTTAACGTTTTCCGCTACCAAGAACTGATTTGGAGGTTTTGCAAATTGTGCCTGAGAAGCAAGATTACTTTCTAACACAGATTCAATGGTATCCACTCTTTCTAACAGCTCACCACTTTCCTCTCTGAAATCTTCTGGACTAAATTTGAATTCAGCCTCTTGAGATTCAAACACTCTAAAGTTTTCAGTTTTGGACAACTCACATTCTAATGGACTACACAGGTTTTCAGGTTGGTTTATGTTATCTTTTATTTCTGTAAAATCTAACACAGAGGATTCATACTTAGCTACACTGCTTTCTGCATCAATAATGTGTGCTGTCTTTGGTAGTGCAAGTATACCTTCCACGTCTGACTTCCCTTGCGATAAATTGCTACCATTTCCTTCCTGGTGTGGTTTGCCTTTTAAATATTCCCCCTCCTTTGTATCTACTGATTTTCTATTTTCTGTACTATAGAGTAGCTCTGACGATACAGCTATTTCTAGAACACTTTCTCTGTTAAATTTCATGGCTAGTTCAATAGTCTCAGGTCTGGTTATACTCAGGCCTTCAATTTTGAGCTGTTCGTCATCTTTTGGGAAAGCTGACAAAGCAGCCCTCTCCATACCTACATTTTTGTCTATGTTGTCCACAGACAATGAATTTCTGATTCCTTTAATAGCAGTTACAGGTAAGTAATGTCTAGAGACTTTAACAGTCTCTGATTCACATTCTCTCTCCGCTTCATCTTTCACTGTTTGCACATATTGTTTCTCCAGTACCTCTTCACTGTCATGTTTTATTTCAGAGAACTGAGAGGGTGCAGAGATCCCCATAGCTCCAGTGTCTGCCTCAGTCTCCATAATTATTCCTTCCCCATTATGCTGTATCATTCGGTCTTTAGGACACTCCACTTCACAGAAGGATTTTGAACTACTGAAACAAGACAATACATTTTCAGAGAGCTCTCTCTCATTATTTGCCGCTGCACGGAGTCCTTTCTTCTGTATTGCAGCTGTTATTTCCTCTCCAGTTTTCACTTGGTTTATGTTTTCCCCCATATCACTTGCCGTATTAGTTACTTTGATTACGTTTTTTGATTCATTTTCAACCACTTCATTCCGCATCAACACATCAGATTTCTCCTCAGAATCTTCACTCTGAAGCACAATGCATTGCTCAGGTGGCAAAGGAGTAACATTTTGGTGAACAGATACTGCCCTGGGAGTTTCTCTCTCTCCTGATAACCCATCTCTTTCTGCTTTTGTTAATTCACCATGCTTTTCACGTGTACCCTCATAATCAACAGCTCTGATTAAGATTACATTCTCCTCTGCTCGCTCTACCTCACTACATTTTTCCATCTGATTCTGAGACTTGTGTAACACAAAATCACGCTGGGAACCTCCCTCTTCACTGTGCACGTCCTCACTATCTCCTTTCTCTTCTTCAAAAGCTTCCAATTCACGTACTATTGCTTCAGTTAGTTCTCTCTTTTCAGTTTCCAGATTCTCAGAATTCTCCTCCAAATGATCTTTGATAGTTTCCATGTTCGTAATTACAGTAGCAGATTCAGCTTGCTTTGTTTCAGCATCTCTCTCCTCTTTGCTTGACATCTTTGGACTGCTATAAACATTCCTTTCATTCCAACTCAGGTTACATGAGATTTCTGCATCAAGACCATGCTCACATGATTTGTTCTGCCTGATACACTCCTCATCGAAGCTGAATACATTACAACTCTGAGGCTGAACTTGGACTTCTGGTAAAATTCCCCCCACTGTAGCAGCACTGCAATCCACTTCTTTGTCACTGGAACTTGTGACTTCTCCAAACAATATATCCTTTAACAAAAAACAGAAAAGTTAATATTCCAAAGCCTGGTATCAGTTTTAAGATCTATTTCTCTAAAAAAGTACACTGGTGGCCCTGACATGCGGTGATTTTGAGAGATTAAGGCTGATGAACAGAATTACATCCTTCTCTATAATTCTTCATAGCAAATGGAAAGAATCTCTGTACAAAGTCAGAGACTTCTTTACCTACCTACTTGCATGCTAAGATTACTGGAAAACAACATGCCTAGGTTCCACTTGACTTTCAAGCTGTGGAATTTTGCTATGAAAGCCATGCTTATACCCAACAGGAGTTGGGATTTTAAGTCTGCGACATTGGGAAAAGAAATTATGACAGCAGTTGAGACAAGGATGACTTTGTTTTAAATATACTTCTGAAAATTATGTTTTGCCCCCTTCCACAGGCAGTATGCTAGAAGGTAAAAAAGTATCCATATGGATCTCAACAATCACGCAGAGACCCTTTCAGTGCATGAGTAAGTAATACTTATAATAATAATTAAAAAAAGCACCCAGAAATATAAAATAATTATTTTTGCAGTAATTATGTAACCAAGTTAGTGCCAAGTCCTGAAACTCACTTCTGTAGTTAGTGGTGAAAGCTGTACTGGAGAAAGTAGAGCAGGGAGAGGCTTGGCCCAATTCAATATATCCATGACATTTCCACCTGGGTCCTTATGCTCCTGATCGGAGAAGTCTGAACTGCTGTGTGACCCATCTGTCTGTATTACCACATCTACAGTTTTATCCTCATCACTGTGCAGACATTCTTCAATAGCACTGTTCTCAACACAGTCACATCCAAAAGGCTCAGCACTCGCTTGAAGTTGCATTCCAGCACTTTCTAGTGAAGAATACCAAGGTAGTGTTTTGCCATCACACTTCCTGATCTTTTGCTGGATTTGTATAGTTTCTAAGAGACAAAAATATTGTTAAGAATTTTTTTCCCGTCCCATTTTTCTTTATAGAGATAATACATCATAGTAATAAGAATGCATTACCATCTTTTCAAGTTATGTTTCCACTGACTAGTAGTAAGAAACACTTAATTTCACTTTCATCTTTCATAGATCTGATCAGTACAGGTCTGCTGCATCAGTACAGATCTGCTGCATTAAACTGGTGGGAATGAGGTTGATAAACTGGATTGTGAGCTGGTCCTTATATTTTGGCACCTTTTAAGTGGATTCCACTGGAACACAACCTGAAACTAGACTCATTTGGATCTACACTGGCAAAAAAATTTCAGACTTAACAAATTAAAGATTACTAAGCACACTCTGGAGAGACAACTGCAGAAATACTAATGCAGTTTCAATGCACCCATTGAGGGCAGAAGGAAAATTACATCTGTTATGTGAAGTTAAAGCAGATCAAGTTTGCTGTGAATGTGCATGTGGATAGCTACTCAGATTATTTTTTATTATTATTATAATACTGAATATTATGTTACAAAATTAAAGCTATCATCAAATTAGATGGTTTGTTTTTCTGTATCATGAATATGAAAATGAATGCAGCACTATCTATGCAAGTATGAATGAAGAAAATGGTGGCAACAGCTGCTTAAATTTTACAATCCAACTATGTTACCATGTGTTTGTTTCAGCCTAAAAAGAGTGCTTGCATTCTGTAATTCACATTATATACTGCAGAGTTTATAATGATATAATAAGGTATAAACATGAGGTGAGTTTTCACTACTTAGAAACAGTCAAAGCAGCTGAGAGTACAAGAATTTGATTTCTCAATTGCAACAGCAGATTACAACAGCTTTTATGTAGAAGAGTGTTACAGTTTACTTGGCTGTCCAAATTAATACTTGCAATTATTTTCAAATATTCTAATCACACATGTACTTGACTAGGCAATCACTGAGGAAAGTATTTAAGTCTGCCAAAAAAGTGCTATGCAAACACTACTCAACCTGATAATATCCCAGTAAGACTAAATTAATGCACTTTTATATTAATAAATTCACATTTACTAGAACCTACCTTCTGTAACAGTCGGTCTTCTTTTTTCAGGCCACACCCTATCCTTAATAGAAGCTGAAAAAATGTAACAATATTTATTTTTGGTCAGAAAAAGAGACAGCTTCAAGAAAATTTCAGGACTTTGCATGCAATCTCACCCAAGACAGGACCATTCTCCCGATTCTCTCTTTTTCCTGTTGCACTGTCAATGCACATCCAGAGTTCTTCTAACAAGAGCTTTATTTTTTCTGTTAAAATAAATATGTTTATAAATTGAGGAAAACCTCAATAGCTCAGAGAGCTAAGAATTTATGTTTCTTTATTTTTACTCAGAATACAGACATGCCTACAACAAAATACAAAATACTCACAACAAAAATTAAGACAAGGGGATGTAGCTTCAGACAAAGAGAAATGCTAGACGGCATTGAGGGAATGGATCCTGTATTGGCCATAGCCACACAGCAGACTGAAGGAACAGTTGCAGAGTATTTTAGCTTTTCCTTTCCATAGTGAGGCAAAAAGTTGTAGCAGCCCCCAGAGTAAAATGTAAAAGCAGGTTTGAATGTAGCATTAGTGAAATTAAACAGCTTTCTAAAACAACTCAGGCGACATGAACATAAACGGGGGAGGAAATCTCTTAGGAAGTATTTATATCACATTCTTTATGTCCGCTCATCTTAGTCTCACCATGGCACATTAAACGTATCTAAATTAATTATCAGGCCGCAACATTAGTAGACATTGTCTGGACTCCTAACAGCACCATTGCTAGGTAATGCCAAATAAACTAGTTCCACAACCAGAAGGACAGGCGTAGAGGGAGAAACAGTACAAAAACTCAACAAAATACACAAGCATCTCACCTACTTATGCCAAAACTATCACCAGATCCAACAATCAGGAACTGATTGGTTTTGTGCCAATTCCGTAAGCCAAAGATCACAGCTAACTGCTACTATTTTATGAAGAGACATATTAAAAAAAACCTCAGCACATAAAAGGAAAACCTGCCAAATTTTGCATGACAGCTATTAACAACACTAACAGTTTCTCATTAGTAATAAAGTCTTGCTGCTATTTGAAGTTCAAATTAGAGCGCAGATCTTTTCCCATTTTGCCATTAAATAAAAACTAAAGGATGAAATTGGGTAACAATTTAGTGCAATCCAAAAGGCAGTAAAAACATGCCAACACACACAAGAACTGACAAGATTTGGCAAATATTGCAAAGCAAGAAACAGAACCGGGAAGTTCTCCTTTTGCCTGAAAATTTCCTTCAGGATTTCTAAACAATTCAAAAGCAGTATCAGTATTTTAAAAGACTGCAAAAATGCAAAAATTAAACTTGCTTAAAGTTTAGAGGAAGTTTAGAAGGCATTTGCTCCATTACGTGGTTAGATTCATATAGTTTGTAGCAGATATTTTAGATCATTACGGGGGAAAAAAGTCAATAGGATAAGAAACAACTATACATCCTGGATTTCCACAGCCTCACGCAGAAATTGTAGCAGATTACAGTCCTATCTTGTGTCTTTTGCTTTGTATGCTTCCTTTATGATTTCAAGGAGCTTCAAAGACAATGAGATTGTTTATATTTTTCTGTGTTTGCATTTTGTTTTACAATTGCACATCAACTGACTTCACATATGCATGACTACTCATTTTAATGAATCAAGTATTTTCCTTACTGCAAAGCTGAAAATAGTCATCTAATTACATTAGTCCTTCATCAGTGTAATGTATTTGTATCAACCACATCTGCTCCTACAGCATTTCTGTCAGTACCCTTTGTTTCCAAAAATGCAACTCCAGAAGAGCTGCAATAAATTCATAATGGTTGGTTCCACACAGAGAATGGTTTGCAAAAAATCTTACCTTTGTCTATATCTGTTCTAAGATCTTCACTTGAACTCTGGGTTTCCACATGCTTAACTATTAAAAAGAAGAGAGGAGGGAAAGGAAATGTTCAAATGGAACAATACCACACAAAACTGAAGGCAATCAAAGGTGAATACTTACCTTTTCTGCACCTCTCTTCAAGTACACCATCAAGTTTTCCCTGTTAAAATTAAGTAATATTAATTTTTCATGCCATACATTGTTTGTAGAGCATCTACTCTTAATTAGTATGACATGTACATCAATATTTCAAAGGTCATGCTTCAGTTGGAAAATTTCTATCTCTAAAGGTGAACTGCTATGAATCATAGAATCATAGAATCATAGAATGGTAGGGGTTGGAAGGGACCTCTAGAGATCATCTAGTCCAACCCCCCTGCTAAAGCAGGTTAGCCTAGAGCAGGTTGCACAGGAATGCATCCAGGCGGGTTTTGAATATCTCCAGAGAAGGAGACTCCACAACCTCTCTGGGCAGCCTGTTCCAGTGCTCTGTCACCCTCACAGTAAAGAAGTTCCTCCTCATGTTCAGGTGGAACTTCCTGTGTTCCAGTTTGTGCCCATTGCCCCTTGTCCTGTCGCTGGGCACCACTGAGAAGAGTCTGACCCCGTCCTCTTGACATCCACCCTTTAGATATTTGTGAGCATTGATCAGATCTCCTCTCAGCCTTCTCTTTTCCAGGCTGAACAGACCCAGCTCTCTCAGCCTTTCCTCATAAGAGAGATGCTCCACTCCCCTAATCAACTTTGTGGCCCTCCGCTGGACTCTCTCCAGTAGTTCCCTGTCTCTCTTGAACTGGGGAGCCCAGAACTGGACACAGTACTCCAGATGCGGCCTCACCAGGGCAGAGTAGAGGGGGAGGATCACCTCCCTCGACCTGCTGGCCACACTCTTCTTAATGCACCCCAGGATGCCATTGGCCTTCCTGGCCGCAAGGGCACACTGCTGGCTCATGGTGAGCCTGTTGTCCACCAGCACTCCCAGGTCCTTCTCCGCAGAGCTGCTCTCCAGCAAGTCAACCCCCAGCCTGTACCGGCACATGGGGTTGTTCCTCCCCAGGTGCAAGACCCTACACTTGCCCTTGTTGAACTTCATCAGGTTCCTCTCCGCCCAACTCTCCAGCCTGTCCAGGTCACGCTGAATGGCAGCACAGCCTTCCGGTGAGTCAGCCGCTCCCCCCAGCTTTGTATCATCAGCAAACTTGCTGAGGGTACACTCTGTCCCTTCGTCCAAATCATTGATGAATACGTTGAACAGGACTGGACCCAGCACTGACCCCTGGGGAACACCGCTGGTCACAGGCCTCCAACCAGACTCCGCACCACCGATCACTACCCTCTGCGCTCTGCCATTCAGCCAGTTTTTGACCCACCTCACTGTGCGCTCATCTAAGCCACTCTTCCTGAGCTTTCCTATGAGGATGTTGTGGGAGACAGTGTCAAAAGCCTTACTGAAGTCAAGGTAGACAACGTCCACTGCTCTCCCCTCGTCCACCGAGCCAGTCATGCCATCATAGAAGGCTATCAGATTGGTCAAGCAGGATTTACCCTTGGTGAATCCATGTTGACTACTCCGGATAGTCTTCTCCTCTTCCATGTGCTTGGAGATGAGTTCCAGAATGAGCCGTTCCATCACCTTTCCAGGGATGGAGGTGAGACTGACTGGCCTGTAGTTTCCCGGGTCTTCCTTCTTGCCCTTTTTGAAGATTGGAGTGACATTGGCTTTCCTCCAATCTTCAGGCACCTCTCCTGTTCTCCACGACTTTTCAAAGATGATGGAGAGTGGCCTAGCAATTACCTCCGCCAGCTCCCTCAGCACACGTGGATGCATCCCATCGGGACCCATCGATTTGTGCGTGTTCAGTTTGCCTAGCTGCTCTCTAACCCAATCCTCATTGACCAAGGGCAAGTCTTCATTTGTCCGTGCTTCCTCTCTTATCTCCAGAGTCTGGGAGTCCTGAGGGCCAGTCCTAGCAGTGAACACTGAAGCAAAGAAGGTATTCAATAACTCTGCCTTCTCCGTGTCCAGCGTCACCAGGTCACCCGCCTCGTTCAGCAGCGGGCCCACATTTTCCCTAGTCTTCCTTTTGCTCCCAATGTACCTATAGAAGCCTTTCCTGTTGTCCTTCACCTCCCTTGCCAGGTTTAATTCCAGGCAGGCCTTAGCCTTCCGTGTTGCATCCCTGCATGTTCTGACAACAGTCCTGTATTCCTCCCAAGTAGCCAGTCCTTTTTTCCACATCCTGTAAACTTCCTTCTTCCCTTTGAGTTTTTTTGCGACCTCCTTGTTCATCCACGGAGGTCTCCTGCCTCCTTTGTTCGACTTCTTCCTCATCGGGATGCACTGATCCTGAGCTTGGAGGAAGCGGTTCTTGAATATTAACCAGCTCTCTATGGCCCCCCTGCCTTCTAGAGCGCTAACCCAAGGGATTCCTCCCAGTAGGTCTTTGAAGAGGGCAAAGTTAGCTTTCTTGAAGTCCAGGGTTCTAATCTTACTTGTAGCCCTGCTTCTTCCACGCTGGATCCTGAACTCCACCATCTCATGGTCACTGCAGCCAAGGCTGCCCCCAACCTTCACATCTCCAACCAGTCCTTCTCTGTTTGTTAGTATCAGGTCCAGGGTCGCTCCTCTCCTCGTCGGCTCCTCCACCACCTGCGTTAAAAAGTTGTCACCAATGCTCTGCAGGAACCTCCTGGACTGTACATGCCTGGCCGTGTTGTTTTTCCAGCAAATATCAGGGTGGTTGAAGTCCCCCATGAGCACCAGGGCCTGTGACTGTGAGGCAACTTCCAGCTGTCTGTAGAAGGCCTCGTCAAGTTCCTCTTCCTGATCAGGTGGCCTATAGTAAACACCCACAACAGTGTCACCTGTATTGGCCTGCCCTCTAATTCTTACCCATAGGCTCTCGACTCGTTCTTCATCCACCCCTAGGCAGAGCTCGATACATTCCAGTTGCTCTCTGACATAAAGAGCAACTCCACCACCCCGTCTTGCTGGCCTGTCCTTCCTAAAAAGTACATAGCCGTCCATGACTGCATTCCAGTCATGCGAGCTGTCCCACCACGTCTCCGTGATCGCAATGAGGTCGTGGCCCCGTGACCACGCACAGATCTCCAGCTCCTCCTGTTTATTCCCCATACTGCGTGCATTGGTGTACAGGCACTTCAGGGAGGTAGTCGAGCACGCAGGTTTCCCTGGAGGGGCGCACAAGGATCCAATGCCTTCATACCCATCCTTGAGGTGGTTGGATTCCTGCTTCTCATTTTGGGAGGCAGGCGAGAAACCTTTGTAGCTGCCCTGATTATCCTTGCTTATTTGCTTGCTTATGCTGTCAATTGCAATGGCATGAGTATTGCCATTGTGGACCCCACCCCCCGAGTCATTCAGTTTAAAGCCCGCCTCACCAGGTTGGCCAGCCTGTTGCCAAAGATCCCCTTGCCCTTTCTAGACGATTAGTTACTAGATGATTAGTTACTCAATATCCCTAACAAATGTAAGTTTACTATTTCAGTATCTCTTTTACTAGTAGATCCCTTCCCCCCTCCCCCCCCCTGAAATACTAAAAGAAACTTCATCCAAAAGACCAGGAAAGTCTTACTTGTGCCTGCTTTAGCTCCTTCTCAAGCCTCTTCTTTTCATTTTTCAGTTGTCTGAAGTCCTGTGTATGCTTTGTGGCCGCTTCTTCAAGAAAGAGAACCAAAACTGAAGTTAGAAACTACAATATAAGAGGCAACTAATTTAAGTGGTATTGGTGACCAGTTTGCAAATCAAATAACCAGAAAAAAATATATAGTGTGAAATACAAATCTATTGAAATTATATTTGGGCTCATTAAGACAACAACTCATGCATACAAGTACACCATCTTCCACTGCATAATTACTATTCTGAACTACTGAAATACATTTCTTACTTTCCTCACTTACATGCAAGAATGAAGAGCGGGTCATATTGTAATGATACTGTACTGTAGAACAATATACACCAAGTGAAATAAGAGAATAAAATTAAGAATGAGGTTCAATATCTTTTCAATGTGTTTTATTCTCTTATTTAGAAGAGGGTTCTGGTTCAAAGATGAAAACACCACAGCCAAGTGCATTAGAAAGACATAGATAGCACTCAAGACTAATAAACAAAGAAGAGTACCTTATCTCTTAATGTCTAACAGACACCTGGGAAGAGTGCAGATAGGTAGGAATAAAGAGTAGAGGGCACGTAAGTAAGAACTGAATGTGAGGTTCCTAAGGAAATTCTCAAGCAAGAGAGATGCTTGAGGGAACTGAGATCAGCTTGGCGACTTATACACGGACAGCAGAGAAAAGACAGATGGAACTTGCCTGATGATCAGATCAGGTCACAGAAGAGAGCACATCAAAATAAAGAACATCAAAAAGGCAGCTCAGGTGGTAGGTTGACAAAAAACAATCATGGGAAAATTTCAGATTGACAAAAGATACCAGGCTAAAACATGAGGTCTGGGATATTTGATGAACACAGAAAAGAATAAAACAGATAGTCACTCAAATTGGACCTAATGCAAATCACCTTACAGTATTTTGTTCTAGCTCTGCTAGAATTTGAGTTTTCGGGGCAAGAGAGTGTAAAAACCTTGCTGCTACATAATTCAACTCCAAAATGCTCATCAAAATAAACACCCTGTACCTGTATTTACAGTAGGATTTGGGGGGTTCTAACACTAAGAGACAAGTCACTCAGTTTGTTTTACTTTAAATTGTGGTAACTGCAGCTGTAAGTATGTCATGAATGAAAATATTTGCCTTACCAACTAACATGTACAGTGAGTTAAGTATCAAAATTTTATGTATATCATAATATATTATGAATTAAGCATCAGCTTACGCATATGCACCCTCTACTAGCAAAACAAGAAAAACACAGTGCCACAAGGCAAGTGCTCTATCTCTACTTAAAAACAAAACAAACTAACAAACCAAAAACCAATTCCTGGAACATTTAAAAATCTGAAAAAGTGTCAGGATCACTACATATTCAAATATGACTACAAACATGAGTAGAAGAATCCTGCCAAGATTTTTAGAATGCTGGAGTACATGCCCTATGAAAACAGGGTTGTTGAACTAGACTTAATTAGCTTGAGAAAAAAAAGCAAAACCAAAAAAACCTTACAAGGGATGCAAGAGAAGCTTTCCTGAACCTACAAGGAGGTATCAAGAAGACAGAACGTGACTGTTCAGTGGTGCATGGTGGGAGGATGAGAGACATTAGTCATAAGTTGAAACAAGAGAGTTTCCAATTGGCTACAAGGAAAAGCTTTGTCACCATGAAGACAGTCACGCAGCGAATCAGGCTGCCTGGAGAACCTGGGCAGACTCCATCCTTTGAGGTTTTCATGACCAGAATTCCCTTCCAACTCCATCTATGCCATGTGTCTAAGATACTCAACAGAAAACATTTTGCAGGAGGGCTGATGTAATTCAGAGACACATACATAGTACTGCCCTGACTTGGTCCTTGGGGCCTCAGAGTTAGAAAGTTGCAATTACCTCTTTTGATAAAAAAGGAATCAAGAGATGGAGTAGGACAACAGCACAGCAACACAATGTAGAAAGTTACCTTCAAGTTTCTTCACTTTTGTTTCCAGTTTCTTTCTCCTGTTAAAAAGAAGGCATTAATACATCATTCTTTTATAGAATTATGTTGCATGAAAAGCCAGAAAAAAAAAAAATCTAGGCATTTCAGAGAAAACTAGACCCAGGACCTGTGATACCAGTATGTCCCTGAAGCTGAAAACTTAAATCAGTGGCATGTTGGTGACATTCTCACATAAACAGCTGTATCTGTTACAGAGGTAGAGCTTGCTCTTAAGAGAGTCAGTCCATTAATCCAGGTACATAAATGTGTCTTCAGCTACAACTTGGAGTTATAAACACAACCTGAGAAAACTGGCTTCTAGTTTTTGCATTTCAATGATGTAATGCAGACAGGTTAGTTTTACTCCTTAAAAATAATTAAATCTTGCTTACAATCAGTAAGACCTAAGCAATGAGATAATCGGGAATAGCCTTCCAGATCACTTACGTCCAACAGCTTTTTGTTCAGAATATCCAGGTGTTTACTAAAGCCAAACCAAAACAAAAAAAAATTATGCATCCTGAACAATTCAGACTTCAGCATTTCCAACCCTACCTTAAATATAAAACATATACAGAACTAGAAGATAATCTGAAAAAAGTAAACACTTCTACTACTTCCTTCTGTTAAATTCCAATATCCCAGAAACAGTTTTTAAACTCTTGTGGTAAGTAGAGGAGTCTGTCCTGACAAACACAAGGTACCAATGCTCACTGATCATTTCATGAAGAACACAGTTTATCCATTCCCCATATTAAAAATAGTATAATTGATCAAGATTTACAGCCTAAGACTTTCTGGATGTGCAACCTTCAATCATCACTTCAGACACTAACTGGAATATACTTGAAAATCCACTCAGAAACAGGATAACTGACCATGTCTGGCACATTCAGTAGTCAAAGCATTTGTACTATGAAGTAACAGACCAATGCTCTTGGGCCCTCTCAGTCTGAACAGGTACATACTTATACAGGTTCTATACTCAAATGATGGCTTTGATGGTCAAGCCATAGGTGACAATTTCAGAAAAATATCCTCATAAAACATCTTTGCAGGAGAAAAAAAAAAGGGAGAGTTGTTCTTTAAAAAACAGCCGGTAACAAATTTCTGTTTCTCTGCAGATTATTTTCTGACCAATGCACAGAAGTACTGCATGTATAATGCATGGACATTGGACGCAAGAACAAGCAACATGGTAGGACTACAGACATGTCATTCACCATTGTAGGGAAAAAGATCTGTGTGGCCAAAGCTTGATTAGAGTTCAAGCTGGCCAGTACTCTGAAGGACAATGAAAAGAACTTTTGAAAATACGTTAACAGCAAAAGCAGGATCAGAGATAACACTGGCCCGTTACATGATGAGGTCAGTCACCTAACAATTAGGAACATAGACAAAGTAGACACATTTAATGCCTTCTTCATCCCTGCCTTTAACACAGGTGATGGGCCCAGGGACCTGCAGAGGCCTGTGTTGGAAGACTGTGACTGGGAGGATAATAAACACCCAGCCACCTCCGAACTTATTTAAGACTTGATGCTCCAGCTGGACGCACTTACGTCTATGGGGCCTGATGAGATTTATGCCAGGGTACTAAAAGAGCTGGCCAATGTTATCACAGGACCTCTTCCATTATTTTTCAACAGCCTTGGGAGTCTGGAGAAGTCTCAGTTGACTGAAAGCTGGCAAGTGCTGTTCCAGTTTTCAAGAATGGTAAGAAAGACGACCCTGGTAATTACAGGCCTGTCAGTCACTCCAGTGCCTCGTAAAATCATGGAGAAGGTTATTCTAGGAGTTACTGAAAAACATTTGTGAGACAATGCAGTCATTGGTCACAGCCAACACCGGTTCACAAGGGGAAAGTCCTGTTTAATTAACTTAATTTCCTTTTATGACAAGTTCACCTATCTAGATGACTAAGGGAAGCCAGTCGGGTGGGTTTTTTTTTTATCTTAGCAAAGCTTTTCATACTGTCTCTCACAGTACCCTTCCGGACAAAATGTTCAGCACGCAGCTAGACAAGACTGTAACACATTGGGTAAGCAATTCGCTGAGGGTTCAGGCTCAAAGAGATAGTAAATGTGGCTACATCAGGCTGGCAGCCAGTCACCAGTGGGGTTGCCCAGGGCTCAACTTTAGGGCCAGTGCTCTTTAATGTTTTTATAAATGATCTGGACGCAGAAGTCAAATGTGTACATTAAGTAAGTTTGCCGATGATTCAAAATTAGAAGCTGCAGGCTTCCTCGAGAATATAGAGGCCTTACAGAGAGATCTGGATAGACTAGAGAGCCGGGCAATCATGAACTGTACAAAATTTAACAAGAGCAAGTGACAGATTCTCCACCGGTGACAGGGGAATCCTGGTTATACGTACAAACTGAGGGATGAGAGGCTGGAGAGCAGCCCTGCAGAGAGAGATCTGGTGGTTTGAGTTGATGGCAAGTTGAATATGAGTCAACAGTGTGCCCTGGCAGCCAAAAGGACCAACCATGTCCTTGGGTGCATCAAACACAGCACAGCCAGCTGGTCTACACTGCACTGGTACAGTTCCACCTCGAGTACTGTGCGCAGTTTTGGGCACCTGAATATAAGGACATCAAACCATTAGAGTGTGTCCAGAGGAGGGTGACCAAGATGGTGAAAGGCCTCAAGAGGAAGACTCATGAGAAGTGGCTAAGGTCACTTGGTTTGTTCAGCTTAGAAAAGACTTGAGAGGTGACCTCATCATAGTCTACAGCTTCCTAAAGACGGGCAGTGGACAGGGAGGTGCTGATGTCCTCTCTCTGGTGACCAGTGATAGGACACAAGGAAATGGAATGATGCTGCATCAGAGGAAGTTCAGATTGGACATTAGGAAAAGGTTCTTCACTGAGAGTGCGTTTGGTCGCTGCAACAGGCTCCCCAGAGAAGTGGGGCACCAAGCCTGTGAGAGTCCAAGGAGCATCTTAGTTACATGGTTTAGTTTTAGGTAGTCCTGCAAGGAGCAGGGAGTTGGTCTCAGTGATCCTTAGAAGTCCCTTTCAACATGAGATAGAAATTCTACGATACAAATAACCAAGAATCTGAATAACTAGATAGCCACTAAATGCCAACATTTATCATTGCAGTGATATTTACAGATGAAAGTTACTTTTACGGGTGTAGCAGTATGCTGACTAATTTCATCAACACATGCAATTACATTAAGAAAGAAAATAGGCAGATGTTAAATCTAGTAATTCACAAAAAGCAAGGTTTGTAGATGATGCACTTGGACATAACTACTCCCATGCTATGCAACTCAAGCTCCTATCTGATCTTTAAGATGCCCGCACAACTTCAGCTGAGAGAAAGCTATGCTAACAGAAGTTGCATTCAGAAGCAGAATACATACAGTATTATCATCTACCCAAACTACAAAAAACATGATGTGGTTTTATTTGTAATACTCAAAAGCTGAAAAATGTAACTACAAACGACAACTGCGTCTGTCATATTTATTTCACCCTTAGAGAGAATAAGATCTTTTAATTTACATGAGCAACATTACTTCTGGAACAGTCTATGGTTTTTGAGTACTTCTTCCAAAGCTTCTCTGTAGGACTGATTTCATATCTGAAACCTTCACAGTGGACATGCGTATTTGTCTCAAGTTATCATGGTTGTTACAAGGTCAGAATTGGGGAATTGCCATCCTTGTAAATATTAAAAACTCAACTAGACAAGATCCTGAGCAACCTAACTTTGATGCTGTCTCTGAATGCCAGATGGGACCAAAGCACTTCAGAAAATTTCTGACCAAAATTATTTTACAATAACTGTAGAGTAATATTCATTTTATGAACAATTCACTAGAATTCTACTTCTGAAGAAACTCAGATCTCAAGTAACTGAACTCATGCGACCTACTGCTTAAAATAGCCTCGATGTCAAAGGTATATAAAATAGCTATAGCATCGCAGAATGGTTGAGGTTGGAAAGGACCTCTGGAAGTCATCTTGTCCAACCCACCCTGCTCAACCTAGAGCTTGCTGCCCAGGACCATGTCCAGATGGCTTTCGAATATCTCCAATGATAGAGAGGCCACAATCTCCTGGGGCAATTTGTGCCAATACCAAGTCATCCTCACAGTAAAGTGTTTCCTGATGTTCAGAGGAAACCTCCTGTGTTTCAGTTTGTGCTCGTTGCCTGTTGTCCTGTCACCAGACACCACAGAAAAGAGCCTGGCTCAGCTTTCTTTACACCCTCCCTTCAGGTGTTTATAGACATTGATAATATCACACCTGAGCCTTCTCTTCTCCAGACTGAACAGTTCAAGCTCTCTCAGCCTTTCCTCAGTGGAGAGATGCTTCACTCCCTTGATCATCCCCATGGCCCTTCACTAGACTCTCTCCAGTATTCCCGTATCTCTCACACAGAGGAACCCAGAACTGGACACTGCTCCAGGCGTGGCTTCAACAGTGCTAAGTAGAGAAGAAGTAGCACCTCTCTTAGCCTGCTGGCAATACTCCACCTAATGCAGCCCAGCATGCTGGTAGCCATCTCTGCCACAAGGGTACATAAGTGCCTTGTGTCCAGCACGACCCCCAGGTCCTTTTCTCCCAGGCTGGGTTCCAGCTGGGTGGCCCCCAGCATATACTGGTGCATGGTGTTGCTCCTCACCAGGTGCAGGACTTTGCACTTTTCCTTGCTGAATTTCCCAAGGTTCCCATCAGCCCATTTCTCCAGCCTGTCAAGCTTGTGCTGCATGGCAGCATGCCCCTCTGGCACATCAGTCACTTCTCCCAACTTTGTGTCAATTGCAAACTCGCTGAGGGTACGATCTGACCCATCATCCACATCACTTACAAAGATGCTAAACAGAACTGGACGGAGTATGCGGCCCTCCTCCTCTGCCCCCAGGATACACTGCTAGTTACGGGCCTCCAACTAGACTTTGTGCTGCTAATCCTCACCCTTAGGGCCCATCCATTCAGCCAGTTTTCAATGCATGTCACTGTCTGCTCATTCAGCCCCTACAGCAACAGCTTGAGGGACTATGAGGCTTTTATGGGAGACAGGGCCAGAGACCTTAACTGAAGGCCTGGCAGACACTAGCCCTGCTCTCCCTGCTCTTTTTTTTTGTGGAAAAAAAAAAGAAAAGCATCACTCACACAGCATCACTGTTTACTATTTCTTCTTTAATTTTAACATATTCCAGTTGACTGTCCTGATAAATCTTGAGAGAACTCTGTGGAGAAGGAAAGCACAGTTAAAATATGTCCTTACTGAGGGCAAAAAAAAAAAGATGGCAGACACTTTACCTATTATAGGGAACAGTGCATAGCCATAAAAGTATATTCAATGAGAAAACAAGCAAATTGAAAAGTTATTCTTCTTCTTTAAAGGCAAAAGTTATAACAAACAAACAAATAAATCTATAGCTATCTTTTAAGTACATGCCTCCAACACCTGTCTGGATAGGAACTCAAAGCTGAAGTCAAGAGCACAACTGTTATACACCATACATATAATCCTGCTTTTTCTGAAAAAGTGCCATCAGACCATCAGTTATGCTTGCTAAGTTATGCTCAGACTAATGCTTGCTAAGTGAAGAGGATTTAAAAAAGCAGTTCTAACATAGAAGTAAAACTAGGTACAGAGGTAAGACAAATGTTAATATCCTACCTGGTACCAGCATGAAAAAACTACAAGAAAGAGGATGGGGTACTTTTTGCAGAAATAGTAGTTAATGTCTAGAAAATACACATATTTAGGTGACTTGAACAGTCAAAAGCTTTTCTTCTGTACACTAAATCTGAGCTAAGGCACAGGAGAGAAATTAGGAATAAATTCAAGTAGCTAATAATTTAAAAGCATATGTTCAAAATGGAAACAAAAGTAAAATCCTATTCTGCACAGACACTCTTTGCACCTTTTTAGTAGTACAAGTTATAGGGAGTTCAGTAATCTAGTAAAATCACAACAAAAAAACAAAGGAATTTGAATGTATCTCCTTCCTTCCTAAATAAGGAAATAAAATCCAAATAATCTGATCAAAAACCGTAAGAACTACAAAAGCCTGAACTTTTTGCCGATCTGAAACGTGCTGCCATTTAATTAATTTCACCTATAACCAGAGCTGCCTGTCCCAATGAGCGAGAAATAACAACTGCACTCATTAAAGCCTGCTTCATTAAGATGAGCATTAAATATATACACATTTCCTTCAACAGAAAAAGTTCAAGTTATTTAAACCTTACAAGCACACCTTTTTCTCTTCCAACTCTGCCTTCAAGGAACCCAACTCTTCCTGGCACTTTTCCAGAGGCAGGATTTTCTGTAGCATCTGCTCCACTTGGCAACGAAGCGCAGATATCTCTCTGAAATGGGAAATGCAATTAAAAAAAATTGCTAAAACACATGAGTGCTTTCAAACTCTATGTTCTGATTCCTCAGGCAAGTGTCTGAGTATTTTGCTTTTCCCTACGGAAAAATGCTGTAAGAGATACCCAAAATGCTTTTACAAGTTTAAGCGTACTCATTTTTCCATCCAACGTTTTACATTCCAAGAAAACTCAAGATCTTATTTAAAAACATTAAACTGTGCCTGAAGCTAGATGCAAGCAGACAGCATGTGCCACACAGGAGTACTGCCCAGTTGCCTACACTGAAGTGCAGGAATAAGCATCTCCACACAAGCAGCGCTGTGAAATAAGAGCACAGTCCAACTGTAGGATTTTTCAGCAGGCATGATGGAGTCTGTAGAGATTACATGCTGCCTCTTCCTCTCTAATCAAGTAGAGTAAGCAAGGGCACACAGCCACAACTCTAAGACAAAATGCTTCATACAAATAGGGCCACCCCAAATACGCTTACATTTAATCACCACCAAAAGATGAGCTCTGCGTCTCCACTTGGTCACTTCAGACTCTTACATTAACAGAGCCAGGAAAGAATTTCACACAATTATTGTAGAAGGACAGATTTCTCTCCTCACCAAGGGTATCTTTGATAACTATGGCCTAGGAAGCATGGTAAAAGAAAGGACCATATTAAAAGCTCAGCCTTTTAACACCCAGGGCTGTTGCTGTTACATCAGACTCCTAAAACTGTCCAAGACACAGAGAACATAGCATCTTTAGTACAGTTTAAATCAAACTTACCGTTCAGCAAATTGAAGCTGTATCTCTTGTTAAGGCAGAAACTAAAAACAGTTTACTGAACATCCTTAAGTGTATTTCAATCCAACTGCCACTTGCAAAGAAACATCCAAGAAAGACCTCCACCCAAAAAACACAGGACTTGCAGAACAAAGTGCTTAACTGAAACATTTCAATATGATTGAAGTGAATAAGCAGAGCTTCTTCTGTTACATGAAAAGACTAGAGTCATTCTCAGCAACACAGATTTCCACTAGTCTATATTAAGCCATATATTAGACACAGTTGGATCTTAAGTGGATAGTTTTAATTCCAAAGCCCTATTTTCTTTACAAAGCCTATCCAGTCTGCTCCTTACAAAAGGCATCACCCTCTTCAAATTAAACCTTAAATAAAAAGTCTCAAGTCCTCTTATAAGAAATGTTGAAATACTAATTCTGTAAGAACACTAATAGAAATGTAAAGGATATCTGTGCATTTCTGTTGATACTCTGCCAGCAAATGACTGCAAGAAACAAAAAAAAGACATTATTCAATTTCTCACCTGATTTTGACAATCATGTCATAGAATACCTTTCCTTATGCTTTACAGATAAACACAGAAATTGTAAGATTGGTTTGCATTTTCTGATAGTAATCAATGTAAGCCTTTTGTTTCGTTAAGCCATTCAAACCGCAAATCAGGCCACTTTAAAATTAACTACTGCCACTAACTACTTGCAGCTTTAAAAAAAAAAAAGGCAAAAAACTAAAAAAACCCCAAAACATTATTTAGGTAAAGAAAGTAATATATATATAAAAAATACAAAAAATATACATATAATCACAAAATCATATCCTAACTCCCAAACTTAAAAGTATGTTTTCCTAGGAAAGAACATATAAATATAACAAAAACAGTTCAAAAGACCCTAAAAGACTTAA
>VZSC01013069.1:27305-41384 GCA_013398225.1 Steatornis caripensis
AACCCTAAAAGACTTTAATATTTGCACTACTCTCCTAGCAGCTGTAAGAGTATAACACTTACTCTGATCCAAGGTGTACAGTGGGCAACAGGACAGCACCAAGGAAAGCTATTCTCTCCTTTACTCAAATGTTATGTTTTTTAAGAACGGAGAGAAGTAAGGACAAGAAAGAGAAATACCGTGGCAGTTACTCCAATACAGAGGGCTGCATTACTTTCTCTTGCAACAGTTAAGAGTAATCAAGTAAGGCAAAAAAGAAAGGGACTGAGCTGCAAGTAGTTAAAGTAGAAGGAATTCCCACATGAAACATATGCACTGGCAGAGAGAAGAGGGACACAAAGTTTGGAGGTAGGAAAAGGAATCTACAAACACAGAGTAAAGCAGCTTTGAAGGAAAGGATCCCAGTTCAGTCTCAAATACATTTTGGAAACCAGAATGTAGGACTGGAATTTAGATCCGCTAAAGCCAGATTGACATGTATCTGGGAAAGGGTATATAAGAAATAAACCATTACAATTAGGACACATAGCAAAGATATCAGGTCATAGTATGGAGGTATACATAACACATCATGATACATTATTCCATACAATCATATGTTGATGGCTATCGAGAAGAAGTAGACACAATCACAGAAGAGAAAGCAAATATGAGAAGCATTTTAGAACCTTACTGTTCTGACTGATGTTCAGCCTTACTTTTCATATTGTGATATTTAATCCCGACAGCATTTCACATCTCAATGCTCAGACTAAATTATGCTGAAAATTCACATATATCTGTGCTCGACTTTTAGTTCTCATACTATATTCTTCACAACAGATAAAATAAATGTCTTCAAAGAGCTGCTTCTGCTAGTATTCATAATAACATACAAGCTATTATAGCTAGACAAAATAGCCCTTTTTATTACCATTACACACAGATGTTTTAGGGCATAAATTAAAGAAGTCTGCCAGTCTAGATTTAGGACCCATTTGTTAAGAAGTTACTTTCATTTTGAGGAGGATTTAGTTTTGTGCATAACAAATATCTACATTCCACAGAACATATTTGCTGCATTGCTTTAAAAACTCAAGAGTAATAAAAATCAAACCAAAACAAAAGAAACACTTGTGCAATTGTACTTACTCTCCATCAATCATTTTTTGCTTCAGTGCAATTAATGCGGCTACATATTCATTTATATTCTGTAAGGAAGAGTCTCAAGTTGGTAAAGAATTTTCACCCCAAAAACCAAAATCCCTAAACTGATCGCTAATATTCTACACAAGAATCTGCCTTCTTTTTTCAGTTCTTTTAGTGAACAAGTTACTAATTCACCAAAAATATATTTACACAAATACATATGGAGAATGCAGGCTCTACAAGAAAGCATGCGTACTTAGATGAGGCTTTACTATAAAAGCTCTTTACATTTTGCCTTTACAGTAGATTACCCACTAAAATCCCCATAATTTTTTCCTCTCAAGATCAAATTAAGCTTTGGCAGAATATTACCAATAAACGGTATCTAGCTCATTTGAGCCCACAGATTTCCCAGATTCTCGATCCATACTCACTTTAAGTGTGTCTGCAAACCTCCTCTGCCCTCTGAGCTCTCAGCAAGGCCTTCCCCTCATTTAAAGTAGAAACACTGTCCAAAGCATACTACTACAAAACTACAGACTCGCTTAAGAGCGCTGAAGAAAGGTGAATGATGACACTCCTTCCACTGCACCAACACAAAATCAAAAGGATACGCCTAGAAACTCCCTAGGCACGCCGCTGAGGCACGAGCTACTTTTCCGCATCTCACCCGGCTAAAGTTTGCCACCGCTGCTCCTCTTAGAGCCCGTTCGCCCCACTCGCTAACCGAGTTCCCGCTGTACGGGGACCGGTGACTGCGGCAGCCGGTGCTTCCCACCCGCTAGCGCCCCGGCATAGCCCCACGGCTTAAGCAAAAACCCCGCCCCAGGCGGTCCAGCGCCACAGGGACGAAGACCCCTTGCTACCTGCTGAAGAACACCGCAGTTCGCGCAGGCAGCCGCGGCTGCACTCCCAGCCGGAGGCGGCGGTGTCTCTCCAGGCATCATAGTGACCGCCGCGCCCCAGGCCAGCCCCACTGCCTGGCAGCGCCCCGCACAGCCACACGCCTCCCTCCGCCCAGCCCCGACGGCGGCGCGGGGGCGCGGCCGAAAGGCGTCACATGCCGCGCCACCGCCTCAGCAAGGACCCAGCTCGCCTGCGCCTCCTCGACGGTGTCTTCTTCGCTGCCTGACTAGTGGCAGCGGAAAAGACGGTGGAAGATGCTCTCTGCAGAGGCCGAGTGTTAAAAACGCCCAGTGAACACAGTCTTAGACCACTGAAAGGAATGACTGTTCCCGCACCTGCCACGCCCTTCTACGAATACTATTACTATTTTTTTTATGCACGGGCGCTTCTGAGGGGCGCCGCTGCGGTCCTTGCGCAGCCGCGGGCGGGATCGCTTTTCTCGCGTGGCGTGGGGCGAGGGCAGCTGTAGCTGCTCTGTGATCGCGAAGCCGCGGGGCGGGCTAGCTGGAACCGGCGGGGCTCTGGCCCCGGTGATCCGCGCCGCGCCGAGCCGTCCTCTATCTGTTAGCGAGCCAGAGCTACCGTCTAGACATGTCATGGTTAGCTGTTGCTATTCCCTGACGTACACAGAACCAGTTTTTTAAAACAGGAGCATACCAGCTCAGCGTAGACGACATCTTGTGGAAACATGTTACTTACAGCAGGGGAATCAAACTTTTCATTTCATTTAAAACAGAGATTTTTAAGGGCAATGTTACATGGTAACCAAGAGATGATCCTGGTATGCACCTTTTTATTTGGGACAAAGCAACTGCCGAAAGGGGTTTAGTCAGAAGCACCTTATCAGGAAGAGAACATCCAGGATGAGATAGGTGAGCCCCTGGGTGAGGGGGTGGAGGTTGGACACACAAAAGCACCTGATAACGATGTATCTGTTGGCATACCAGATTGTACAGTCGTCGGAACCCACCAAAATGGTGATGGAACTATCTCCTTACAATGTGAAACCCCCACCTCCCGTCTTGAAAAGCCTCCTACCCGCATCAGCCCCTTCCTCTGAACATGCGCAGTGAATTTAAATCGAAGCGGGGCAGGAACTAGCCAATGACTAACCAGGGGTCTAAATTTTGGGTGTAACTGACACGATTGTATAGATAGTCATCGCGATTTTTGCGAAGGGCAGAAGTTTAGTGGAACTACCACCTAACTCCCGAACTTGCGCAACTTTGCAAGTAAATCAGTATCTCGTAGCTGCGTGTAACTGACTTTTGCACGCCAGGCAGCGAATCCGGCTTTTCGGACAACGGCAATATTTAGCATCCCTTGTCATCATCATGGCTGCCTGCATCTACACAAAGAGCGAGTTAGGAGAAGATGTCATGCGTTGCAGGCCATGCTTTCAATCGCTTCGAGAAATATAAGGTAAGGTAATGACTGCTGACTGTGCTGTTTCACACTGTGTTGCTGCTGAGGTATGGTCCCATTGCATTATTTCCTTAGCAATCATTCAGTATCTAGTGCTGGATACAGGATAGATGGTTGCACACAGTGTGAATTAGTTTGTGGGTTTTTTTCTATTCAGTTCATGCTGTTGGGCTTTATTTACTGCATGCTTTGCAACACTGCTGCTGCTTACACAACTTTCTGAAACTTTCTTTTGCTCACAGTTTATCCAGGTACTTCAAATTGCTTTTTCACTCTTGTCTTCCTAGTAGTATGTACGTATTCCTCAGGGGAGTCACTATACATCTCTAGATCTGCAGAGCCATGTTAAATCTTCCTTCTCACTAACAATAGTGCATACATCTGCATTGTTAACTGGATCTTGAATAAGACACTGGAACTTGTAACTCCTGTGTAAGTGCTTCGATCAAAAAGAATACTTCAGGTTTTCTGAATCTTTCTACTTTGAGAGCTTTACAATAATATAATAAAATACTCATTAGAGCAGAAGTAGAGTTTAAGTGACACTGTCACTGGAATGAATCACTCCCTCTGGGGTAAGTAAATTTCCTGTGTGAAGTGCCTGTCCTAGGGAATGGAGCTGAGCGCTACTCGTTTTACATTTGAGAGGTTTGGGCCACGGTTAGATCAGGTAACAAGGCACTTTACTAGGTGAGAGTTAAGGGCAGGGTTCTGCAGAAAGAAACCCTGATCTATCAGAAAGAAGTAAATAGATAAGGTATTTTCAGTAGAGTTCAGTGTTTCTTGCGATTATTTGTGCTTAAGTGAAAACTATATCCTCAAAATTCTGTTTTAACATTGAAGATGCCCAACTTTTCTAGTAGTTTATACTTCTTCTATAAAAGCTCGTTTCAATGCTTCAGAGTCTGAATACATGCAGAGCTAGGCAAGTAAACTTATGAAAATTCAGTATTGCCATTTTAATTTTTATGTTACATTTCCATTCCTTGACAAGAAGAAAATATTTTACAACTGTTCTAACACTCTCATGGTTTAGGACCAGCCAGCAACAAAGCACCATGTGGCCGCTTGCTCACTCCTCCTCTCCACGGTGGCATGGGGAGGAGAACCAGAAGAAAAAGGTAGAACTCATGGGTTGAGATAGGGACAGTTTAATAGGACAGCACAAGGAGAGAAGAAATAATAATAACAACCATAATACCAATAAAAGAATATACAAAGCGAGTGATGCACAATGCAATTGCTCACCAATGCCTGGCACCTTTCCAAGTCATGATTCTCATTCCCCAGCCAACCCCACAGTTTATATACTGAGCATGACATCATATGGTATTGAATACTCCCTTGGTTAGTTTGAGTCAGCTAGCCTGGCTGTGTCCCCTCCCAGCTTCTTGTGAAAATTAACTCTATTCTAACCAAACCCAGAACAACATAAACACTCCTTCCTGTTTCTCATCAATGAAGAACAGAAAAAATCAAATGCTGATGTTCCCAAAGAAGTTCTGCACAAACACTCAGATGGTCATTCACAACACAAAAGTGTCGTACTCTTCACCACCAGTAATTGAAGGCAATATTGAGGATAGGTACAATTAGAGAGGCTATGCAGAGGAAATGAAAATGCCAAACCATCTTCACAGCTTGTCAGTGTGACAGCACCATGGTCTCTGGCAGTCTCAGCTATATAGCAGAAAAGTTTATTAACTGTAGTAAGTGTGAAAGAAACTTGTATTAATGCAGCACAATAGTTTTATTTCCCAGAGAGCTCTTGCATAAACAGAGACTTAAAGGACTGGATGATGTTTGAGATGTCATTGGATTTAGTGTTTGAAGCATCCTAATGCAATCTCAAGTTGGGACAAACTTAAGGCTAATTTTCATTATTAATTTATTAATTGGAGAATTATTAGTGACTGTCATTACTTAATAATACCATTTTTTTTACACTAGTGAAGAACTCTGAGTATAAAGTACCATCAAAAAAAATGCATGTGTGGAAAGAAAGCAGTTGAGAAGTACTAGCATTTACGTAAAATCAAGATGTGAACTAGCAGAATGAAACAGCCAGAAATACCTGCTGCTAGCCAGAAATAGCAGTCAGAGGTGAGAACATCATATCAAAACCAAAAAAATACGCATGTTGGATTTCAAGCACCTCTGACTCAAAGGTGCTTGACTGATAGGAGGCAGCTGCTTGCAAAGGGAGGCAGTCCTGAAGGGCAAAGGAGTCCAGGAAGGCTGGACATTCTTCAAGAATGAAATCTTAAAAGCTCAGGAGCAGGCTGTCTATATGAGCTGAAAGACAAGCTGGCAGGAAAGAAAACAGGTCTGGATGAACAGAGAACTTTTGCTGGAACTCAGGGAAAAAAGGAGAGTTTATGACCTTTGGAAGAGGGGGAAGGCAATTCAGGAGGACTACAGGCATGTAATGAGCTATGCAGGGAGAAAATCAGAAGGGCCAAAGCCAAACTAAAACTTAATTTGACTGTGGTAAAAGACAATTAAAAATTTTCTATAAATACATTAACAACAAAAGCAAGGCTAAGGAAAATCACCATCCTTTATTGGATCAGAGGGTGACAAAGGATGAGGAAAAGGCTGCGTTACTTAATGACTTCTTTGCTTCAGCCTTTAGTAGTAAGATCAATTGTTTTTAAGGTACCCAGCCCACTGAGCTGGAAGGTAGGGATGGGGACCAGAATGAAGCTCACATAATCCCAGGGGAAATCGATAGTGACCTGCTACACCACTTAGATACACACACAAATTGTCCTGGTTTGAGATAGGACAGAACCAATTTTCTTTCTAGAAATCTTACTTTTCAGTTAAGTCTCTTCTACGAGACTGCACTCTCTGAAGTTAACAGCATGTTTTTCAGACAGTGTCTGCTTGTAGCAGTGATAACACTTGATGTTTATAGTTATTGCTGGAGTAACAGTAGGAATGATATGCCGAAAGGCTCTTGCTTATACTTATTCCTATGGAAATCAAGGTTGCTGCTTGGTTCTGCTAACTTTCTTATGCACCAGAAATTAAAGGGCAGAAAAGGGATCACACCTGCAATCGTCCTGTGGGGAGGAGCAGGCCGGACAGTGGCCTGAACCTGACCGAACAAAGTATTCCATCCCATATGTGTCATACTTGGTGTAAAGCTGTTTTTGGTTAATATCTTCAACGGTGATCTCAATGAGGGGATCAAGTGCACCCTCAGTAAGTTTGCAGAAAACACTAAGTTAGGCAGGAGTGTTGATCTCCTTGAGGGTAGGATGACTCTTCAGGGGCATCTGCACAGTCTGAATTGATGGGCTGATGTCAGCTGTATGAGGTTCAAGAAGGCTAAGTGCTGGGTGCTGGACTTGGGTCACAACAACACCATACAAAACTGCAGGCTTGGGGAAGCATGGCTGGAAAGCTGCCCAATGGCAAAGGAGCTGGGGGTGTTGGTTGATGGGCAATAAATTAATTTCCACAAGTTGAGTCTGTTCTGCCTGTGATGGTAATTGCTGAGTCATCTCCCTATCCTATTCCTGACCCACAAGCTTTTTGTCGTATTTTGTCCCCCAATCCTGTTGAGAAGGAGGAGTGATAGAATGGCTTGGTGGGCACCTGTCGGCCAACCAAGGTCAACTGACCACAGATAGCCTGTGTTAGAGAGGATTCACCAAACGTTATTGCTTCTCTCTCTGAAGTAATCCACTCCAGTAGTATCTGGATGCAGGAGTCAGAATAATCATCTTCTATAGGAGTAAACAGGGCATATGATCATCCCAGTTATTTAACTATTTGCATAATGCTTTGGAGCTGTATTAGGCAAGGTTTTTCCAGCATGCCTCAGCTAACTATTGAATAGCTATTGGGATAGGGCTGAGGTAGCAGTGTGAACAAGATTTTACAGCTGTCTCTGCTGTGAATGACAATTTCATACTGCAAAAAATGCGTCCAATGGGAGGACATTTTATATTAGATCCAATCTTTGCAGGCAAAGACAAATGGATCACAAACTTAGAAATTAATGTCTGTTCAGATGATCATACTTTGACTATATTCATCAGGAAAAAAAGTAAAAATTGTAATGTATGCATGCTTTTGTTTATAAAAGTGTCACAAATCTAAAAGCATTTTAAACTAAACAAGGTGAAAGGAAGGCTTTAAACAGAAAATCAAAAAAGATGGCCATAATGATTTCATCATTAAATTTAAGTGCAGCAATCTATCAGAAAAGTAAATTCCCATGAAATTACTGATTTTCAGTTCAATTCACTGACAGAAAACAGAAAAGAAAATGTCATTCCTTATGTGAAAGATATTGGACTTAAATCTGGCTTTTCTACTGGAAATTTCTGAGTCTACACAAGTAAAGAAGCTCTCATTTTGAATTTAGTGCTAGAAATACGATGCTAGTTTTGGTGAGGTTAGTAGGGAAAAACTGAAGACTGAGACTCTTTCTTCTGAAGCTGCTGACTAATCCACATCTTACTGTCTTATACCACCCAGCGATTGTAAATTAAACTTAGTATGACTGGAATGAAATGTCTCAGTCCTGAGCTTCATGTAAGAAGGCTACCAGTCAGACTTGATCACTGAAAAGAGAAAAGTAAATTTGGTTTGTGCATACCATTTCCTATGACACTCAGAAAAAAGCATCAAACTTACTTTTTTTTTCTGTAGCCATCAGAAGAGAAAGCTAAACTTTCATTGGATAAAAAACTGATACACGAATAGCCGATTTTCTTCGTGAGTTACTTATACTCAATTTTAGAACAAAATATTCAGACTTGCATGTGAGGATGTTCTTGAATGTTCTGGTTTAGATTAAGCACGAGGTTCATATTATCATTAGAAATGCATCCTTTGTAAGAGGGGGCTAGGACTTCTGTAAATTTCCTCTAAGGCCTTCCAATCACAAGCTTCTAAAACTCATGAGATTTTCAGTATAATTGAGATTATCTTTAGGGAAAAGAAGTTACTTAAAGCTGTGCTTCTTGCAGTTAATACAAGGAAACAAATATTTTTGTAGGATGAGGGGGTGTAATGCTTACATAAAAGCTTTTTCCCAGCTAAAATTAGTGACATTAGTTAAGAAAAAATACTTTTTTACTGTATTTTTAATGCTAAGATAATGTGTTCCAAGCCTTAAGGAAAAAAATGTCAGCACACCCAAAATGTTGTGTAGGCTCACAGCATTTGGACTGTGCAGCCAGGTTTTGTCTCTGTTCACATACTATGTAGAGAATACAGAAAAAGCCAGTATTCTTATATGCCTCCTTCTGAAGAAAGGAAGTCTTTCAAAAGTCTGAGAGTGAATGGGTTTTGGAACAATGTCAGGTAGCAGTGAGGGCCAGTTGCTGAGCATGATAACAAGACTGGCAAGGCAGGGTCCTTACCAGCCAAGCAAGCAGGGCAGACCCAGGGTTGGCAGCCAGATTCAGCCAAGACTCCAGATCATGGTGACGAAGCAGGTCTGAGGTCAAGCTGGGAAAACAAGACTACAAGTCAGGGTCCAGATCAGTTAGGCCAGGAACAGCTATGGCTGTGACAGGTGGATACCAGTACTTCTGTGACATTGCTTGGGCAGGCAATGAAAGCACAGGTCTGAGATAAAAAAAAGTTTCCGGGCATCCAGCTCATTCAGTCCCACCAAATTATTCCACAATGAAGACAACGTGAGAGGGATTGACAATGATAGGTTCATCTGTCTTAAGGATATTTCATCTATTTTGGTACCAAGTACCAAGTCCACTCTGGGGTATCAAATGGTGACCATCTGGATCTGTTCCTTTTCCAATATGGGGAACGATGTTTTAAATTGTTATCTACGTCTGTCATTTGTTCCATGTTCCAGAAGAAGGGAGGAAAGCTCTAAACATACAAGTAAAATTACACAAAGTTGTAACTGCTTAATCAGAACTTTTGTCTGAAGAGTGTAAAGCAATATTTTGTATTTTGACCTTTAGTTAATTGATTGATGATCCTATAATTCTGTTGTTTATTGTTCAGCTCCAGGTAACTTTACCTTCAGAGACACTGAGCAACTACAGTTTGCCAGGCAGCTTCTCTTTTAGGTATCACCTCATTTAGGTGTCTCAGCTGACTTTGAAAACATTAATGCAATTATGTACACATTTATCATGCGGTAAATCCTAGTGAAGTCCATGAAAGTAACATTCATATGCAATGCGTTTATTTTAACCAAATATACATACAACTATCAAGTATTTAAAAAATAATTTTATAAAATCTATCTGCAAAGAAAATTTTAGTCACAGATAAAAACAAATATTACTTTGTTGACCTTGAGTAAGGTCAACTATTCAAAATGTGAATAGTTTTCCCTTCTTGCAGATGCCTTGGTTTGACATTCCAGAACTTCAATCAGGATAACTTTGTTGCAGCCAGCAATGAAGTATTCTTGCTGTCAGCTTTGACACTTTCAGCATATGACATTTGAAAGCTCTTACTTTCTCACACTACTAGCTTGCATATAAACTTCTCCAAGTTAATACCACGGAGGAGTAAAAACTGTATTGTCCTTCTGCCTCCAAATTATCATCAGCATGAAATGCTTATGTAAATTTTGTCACTCAGCCAACACAAGAATTATCAATACAGTTACTAGACCCATATTTTTTTTGTATTCCCACGACTAGTTCAGAATAGCCATGCCAGTTGCAAACTGTCAACAAGGAGTGGAAAAGTTACAGCTTAGCACATTTTATCAGACGTGATCAAAAAGATGGTCTGGGAGAAGTTTCTTCAGTAGCATTAAGAGTTAAAATTTATTTTGGGCAGTGGCTAATGGCATCCCTTTATGCTTCATGCTTCAGTGACACTACTGCTTCTAGGTCATCATACAGTACTGAATGTTATTACTAAACTCTTGATAAGGCGATGAAGACAATGTCATGGAGAGAGATGGTGGTGGTGGTTTATGATGCCACCATATATTCATAATTTATATAGAAATTAGGAATATGGGAGCTGAAAGAGATCTGTTGAGTCATTGAGTCAAGCATCTTGCAGTCACATGTAATCCTTTACAGCACTTATCAACTATTTAGATTTCTTACTCTGTCTGTGTTTATTGGGAGCTGGTCCAGCTGGTCACTCCCTGATTTCTAGAAGCCCATTTTAGATTTCCAGTTTAAATTTAATCATAGCCATTTTATATATTTTTGTTCTTCTGCCAGTTCTTCTGTTACCTGAAATAGTTCTCTTCACTTCCAACTGTGTACCTCTATGCTGTATTTACAAAGAACAAAACCAAACTCTATCTTGGTTTCTCTTGAACCTGTCCTGTTTAATTTTGGCCTCTGATAGGCTGAACAATCTGAGCTGGTTTGCTTCATCTCTTAGGAGAAATCTTCTATTCCCCTAATTGTGCATCACATTTTCTTAAACATAGGTGACCAGGGACACACATGAATTAAATTCCAGATGAGTTTTATTTATGCTTTGGATAATGGCAACTCAGTTTCTTTAACTTTGCAGACAGCTAATCCCCTCTTGCAACTGAAATTTCTACTTGCTGCTTTCTTGAATTTCTAAACATTGACTGGTTTGTAATTATTTGCATGTCCTGGGTATTGAGCCATTACCTTTCACTTAGACGCTATCACTTCGTTCTGTATAATATCCAAGTAGTTCTGTATGCTGTTGCAGTTCCCCATGTACAATGCTTAGTGTTCTTAGAAAATTCTATTATCGTGAACTTAGTCTGATGTGAAATCCATTAATAAAAATAGACATATTATTGGATTGATATATATTGAACTGATTATTAAGGATTTATATAAATTAGGTTCCTTGGCCTGATATTCCTCTCACCTAGTTTTGGGGGGTTTTTTCCCCTTTAACTGTACACCCCTGAAGTTCTTGTACCAATGTGAATTTTCACTAGTATAACCAATACTTTGCCTACATTAAACTCTTTCAAAAGCTTTACTGGCATCCAAATGTCTTACCTGATGTTGAACAAAAATACCAAATGAGTAATATTACTCCATGGAGATGTGCCACTTCCACCTATCCCAGCTGTAGTGATATGCAGAGGTACTTCCTGTGCAGAATTTCGATGCAGTCTTTCACTGAAATCTCTTGTTTCAGCTGCTCTTGCCTATTTCAGATTTTTGTGCTGTTCCTCTATGGACAGTCTACTGTACAAGGTCTCTGAAGTACTTCACATCTCCAGAATACAAACACAGACAAATAGGATCCCACTCTTCTCACTAAAGAGACAACACTTCGGGATGGAAGTGCAATCTTCACTTTTTCTTGCTTCTTATCCCCAGTACCCTGGGATGCAATAACGGTGAGGAAACAACTCATTTAGACAGACTTGAAACAGCTATTTTATTTAGATATTAGCAGGCAAGGATATTAACATTTTAGTATTATAAATAATATTACAGCACCATAGAAAAAAATTAGCTTGCAACCTCTGAAGGTCTGTAGTCTAACCCACCCACAGTGGATTTAACTACAGGCTTTATCAGGTTGCTCAAGGCCCTGTCCAGGTGATTTTTTAAGATCTCCAGGGATGTAGAGCCTGCCATCTCTCTAGCCAACCTGCTTAACTGTTCTAAGAGTGAAGCGTCTCCTCTCCAGTCAGAATTGCTGTTGTTTCAGTTTGAGTCTGTTGCTTCCTTAGCTGTACATCTCTGAGAAGAGCTTGGCTCAGTTTTCTCTACAAATCCCCTTAGGTAGTTGAAGATAGCAATCAGATCTCTCATTTAGTCTTCTTTTCTCTTGCCTGGACAAACCCAGTTACCTCAACCTATCTCTATATATATTGATAAGGCCTCTGATGGCCCATTCCTCCAACTTGTCAAGGTCAATCTGAATGACAGATCTGCCTTTGAGCATATCATGTGCTCCCTGCAATTTTGTGTCATATGCAAACTTGCTCAGGGTCCTTCCGTCCCCTTTTCCAGGTCATTGGTGAAGATGTTAAACAGGATTAGCCTCAGTGTCGACCCTTAAGAAATGCTATTTAATTAGGCTTGCAGTTAGTCATAGAGAAGTCCTTTACCTCTTGTCTATCTGGTATATCTAAATTTCTTTTCTTCCTATTTTTCTTCTCTCTCTCTTTCTCTCCCTCACTCTCTGTACAGATATGTACACACACATTCTGCAGAATTATGAGTTTCTGTTACATAAATTAACAGTAAAGGAATTTCAGACAGAATACGCTATTTTTTTGCTCTTCTGAACGGCTCTAGTTTCACCTGTTTTTTCAGGTTTTCCCTCTAGTGTAAGACAAATCCAGACACACCAGTTGAATGGTACACTCAGCATTACAGGCTCATCTGCTGGGTTATCAAGGAGTTTTTTCAGGTGAGTGTACCACAGGACACAAAAAGCTTCTGTTACCTATTGTCTTGTGGACATTGTGTAGTAATCTGGGTGAGTCAACTCCTAGTTTAGGGTGAAAATGATGCATCATATTCTTATCGTCCTTCTCAGGCTTTCTCCTGCTTTAGCCCATTTTCTGAGTTCTCTGCATATTTCTTCAGTACTGCAATACCTCTTTTTTTAGATTTTTTTTCTTTTTTGCCAGATGTTGGAAAGCAGCTTGTTGCCACAGGCTGCTCATCAATTCAGAGATACAGTTTTTTCTGATTATGAAAATAGCTTTGAGAGGGGCTCTGGTTCTTTGTTGTGTTACCATGACAAAGATTTTTTCTGTATCGTTCCTCAAGTATCATTCTTAGTGGCTCTTCTCAGTACTGGGAGAAAATCCAGGTGGTAAATTATTTGGCTGGTACTCCTGTATACTTCTACTGCTTGCAGTGAATTCTTTTACTTGTTTCCCTGTGATATTTGAACGCTAAGTGGTACAAGAAGGAGAGCATACTAGTTACAAAGATCTATTTGAAATCCACTATGTTTAAATTTTAAGATCTTTCTAAAAAAAAAATGCTTAAACTTATTGTAGTAAATAGGGTGACAACAACATTGGTAGAATCCTCTTGTATTCTTTTCCTTGAAATTACCTAAAGTAGGAAAAGTTGACTAGAAATCACAGGGATGTGACTAAGTGCTTACAGGTCCACTGCATGTTAGCTATACATATGACAAATGCACGTGGAACATGCCTTGTGTTCTGGTTAGAAGTGTAGTTAACTGAGAAATATATGCATGGTAGGCCCAATATGTTGGATTTTGCATAGGCATTGGAGATGGTTTGTTCATACTGATACAAATTATCTAGTGCTTATTGCTGAGTTAAAAGTTAACCATATCTTTTGCAGGCTGAGCTAATTTTGAACACTATAAGCGATTGCAAGTTAAGGCCAGAAGATAAAGATTGGAAAGAGAACGTGTAGATGTCACGGTTTAAAGCTGGGCTGGCTATTAAGCGAATGACAGACGCTCTTTGTTAACCCCTTCCCTCCCTGAAGTGGGGGGGGGGAAGAGAAAAGGGAAATGGGTTAGGAAAGTTAAAACGGCTTTAATCTAACTACAATAATAATGTATAATAATTATAATAATGAAATATACACAAATATACAAATATGTACAAAACCGATATTGAGCTGCCCCCCCCCACCCCCAATGACCAATACATCACCTGGANTGGGTTAGGAAAGTTAAAACGGCTTTAATCTAACTACAATAATA
>VZSC01013070.1:0-20697 GCA_013398225.1 Steatornis caripensis
AGACGTTCTCATTTTCATGAGCCGTTCTCGGCCAGACAGGACAATTTCACAAACGAACATGTCGGGCTTTATCTTGCCTGGCAAAAACCGTAGCACCAGTCATTTTGGGTTAGTGCGGTGTTTGCTAGGGACTTTTGAAGGACAGCAAAGATTTTAGCTGTGTAACACATACTGTTGATCATTCCTCAGACGTTCTCATTTTCATGAGCCGTTCTTGGCCGGACAGCAGAATATCACAAATGACTATGTCAGACTTTCTTTAACTAAGAAAGACCATAGGCCCAGTCATGGTGGGTTAGTGAAAGTGTTGCCAGGGACTTGTGAAGACCAGCAAAAGATGTTATCTGGATTACATTTACTGTCGGAGCATTACTCAGACGTTCTCATTTTCTTGAGCCATTCTCGGTCGGACAGCACAATTTCACAAATGAACATGTCGGGATTTATCTTGCCTGGGAAAGACCACAGCCCCAGTCTTTGTGCATCAGCGAAAGGGCTGCCAGGGACTGTTGAGGGCCAGCAAAACATTTTAGCTGGTTGACATTTCCTGTCGGAGCATTCCTCAGACGTTCTCATTTTCATGAGCCGTTCTTGGCTTGACATCATAATATCACAAATTACTATGATGTCAGGCATTCTCTTGCCTGTGATAGACCATAGCGCCAGTCTTTGTGGGGCAGTGAAAGGGCTGCCAGTGACTGGTGAGGGTAATCAAAAGCTTTTAGCTGGTTGACATTTACTCTGAGAACATACCTCAGACGTTCCCATTTTTATGAGTCATGATAAAGTCAGTGAAAGGGTACCAGGGGGTGGTTAAGGCCTGCACAAGCTTGCAATCCCGGCACCAGTACCTGTGGGAGCAGTTCTCAGACTTTCACATTTTCTTGACCCTGTCTTCACCATCAAATACACAGTCATAGATTAACACATCGTGCTTTCTTTGCCTCTGGTAGCACCTGCGGAGCCCTCTGTCCCAGTTTATAGCTGGGCTCATTATTAAATGCACAACAGATGCTCTTTGTTAATGCCCTCCCTCCTCAATATGGGAGAAAGCGACTTACAGGTTGGAAAACCTAAAACACACCTTTAATCTAATTACAATATAAGGTATTATAATAATAGGCAGACTAATAATACCATATATACAAATACATACAAAACTGATATCAAGCTACTCCCTCCCCAATGGCAAATCCATCAAGCAGATGCTGCGGGTCATGCCTCAGGAAAGTCCCATACAGTACTCTCGAGCAGGCATTCAGAAACACATGGATTGGGATTAAAGGCAGAAGAATCAGGTAGGTTTCTTGACCACTGCTTGAGCAGGGAGCTAGGCAGAGCTGCAGAGCAGGATCCTGCAACACCACAAAGATTACTACTAACAACCCTATGCGGGGTTTAAATAGTCTCTGGGGCCACAGGTGGGGTTGAAGCACCAGGTGAGGCTGCTCTGGGCCATAAGAGCCCATTAGTGCCCTCACGCCTTGGCCATAAAAGCAGAGGCAGTGACCCCTGTTACCTCTCCACTTTATACTGAGCTGAGGTGTATGGGATGGAATAGTGCACTTGGTCAGACCAGGACACAAATGCAGCCCTCTGCTTCACACTGCCTCTGTAACGCATATGGAGCCCTCTCTCTGCCCCTGCAGCCCCCATGGAGGCCTCCCTCTGCCTCTGTAAGTCCCTATGATGCCTTCTCTGTGCCTCTATAGCCCCTATGGATCCCTCTCTCTGCCTTTGCAGCCCCTATGGAGCTGATCTCTGCCCCTGTAGCCCCTATAAAGCCCTATGTCTACCTCTCTAGCCCCTATAGTGCCATATCTCAGCCTCTGCAGCCCTCCATCTGCCTCTCTAGCCCATATTGAGCCCTCTTTCTTCCTATCTAGCCCCTATAGAGCCCTTTCTCTCCCTCTGTAGCTGTTGTGTTCTCTCTGCCTCTGAACCCCCTATGGAGCTCTTGCTCAGCGTCTGCAGCCCCTATGGTTCCCTATCTCTGCCTATCTAGTCCCTATGGAGCCTTCGCTCAGCCTCTGTAGCCCCTATGGAGCCCTCTCTGCTTCTGTATCCCCTATGGAACCCTATCACTGCCTGTCTCGCCCCTATGGAGCCCTACCTCTGCCTTTCTAGCCCCTGTCGACCCATCTCTCAGCCCCTGTAGCCCTCCCTCTGCCTCTCTGGCCCCTATATAGCCCTCTCTCAGCCCCTGCAGCCCATGTGCAGTACTGTCCCTGCACCTCTAAATGTAATAGAGCCCTCTCTCTGCCTCAGAAAAACTGAGGACTCCTCCAACAGGAAAGATGACAGGGATTAAAGCCTGTGCTGGCATTAAACACCCCCATGCAACCTTTCACTGACCCATCAAGACTGGGGATATGGGCTCGTGCAGCCCAGAGAAAGCCTGATGCCTTCATGTGTGACAGTGAGCCAGCCGGCCAAGCCTGGTTTATATACTGAGGATGTCAGCGGATTGATCCCACAGTAAATGTGGCAGGGCTGAAAGCTTGTGCTGGCCTTGAGCACCCCCTGGAAACCCTGTCACTGGCCCACCATGACCGGGGCTTTGGGCTCACCCTGCAAAGACCAAGTGTGATGTCTCCATGTGTGACTGTGTCCCGGCCGTCTGAGCATGGCTCCAGAAAACGCAAACATCTGCAACCTGATCCAACAGTAAATGTGCCAGGTCTGAAATCTTGTGCTGGCCTGAAGTGCCCCCTGGCAAGCCTTCAACTCACCCACCAAGACTGGAGCTACGGGCTCGCCTAGCCCAGAGAAAGCCTGACGTCTCAATGTGTGCCGGTGTCCCATGCGACCAAGCCTAGCTCCATATAATGCGAAGGTTTGAGGACTGATCCCAAAGAAAATGTGCCAGGGATGAAAGCTTGTGATGTTCTTAAACACACCCTGTAAACCCTTTCATTGACCCACCAAGATTGGGGCTACCGGCTTGCCCAGCCAAGAACAAGCATGACACCTTCACCTGTGGTGGTGTGCCGGCCGGCCGAGCCTCTCTCCAGAAAATGTGAATGTCTGAGGATGGATCCCACAGTAATTGTGCTAGTGCTGAAAGCTTGTGCTGGCCTACAGTGCCCCCGGCAACACTTAAAATGACTCACCAAGACTGGAGCTACAAGCTCGCCTAGCCCAGAGAAAGCCTGATGTCTCCATGTGTGACAGTCCCAGACAGCAGAGCCTAGCTGCAGGATATGCGAACGTCTGAAGTTTGATCCCACAGAAAATGTACCTGTGTTGAAAGCTTGCACTGGTAGTAACCGCCCCCTGGCAAACCTTTCACTGACTCACAAGACTGGGGCTACGTTTGGGGTTTGCCAAGCCAAGCCAAGACCAAGTGTGACGTCTCCATGTGTAACAGTGTCCCGGCGACCGAGGTGGCCCCATATAAAGTGAACATCTGAGGATTGATCCCACAGTAAATGTGTCAGGGCTGAAAGCATGTGCTGGCCTTAACCACCCAATGGCAAGCCTTTTACTGACCCACCAAGACTGGAGATACAGGCTTGCCCAGACAAGACAAAGCATCATGTCTACATATGTTACAGTGTCCCGCACGGCCGAACCTTGCTCCATATAATGCAACTGCCTGACGATTGATTCAACAGTAAATGTGGCAGGGCCGAAAGCTTGTGCTGGCCTTAAACGCAACCTGCCAACACTTTCACTGCTTCACCAACACTGGGGTTACGGGCTCACTGAGCCCGGAGAAATCCTGACGTCTTCATATGTGATAGTGGGCAAACAGGTCGAGCCCAGCTTCAGAACACGCGAACACCTGAGGACTGCTCCCACAGCAAATGTGGCACAGCTGAAAGCTTGTGATGGTCTTAAATGCCCCCTGGAAACCCTTTCATTGACCCACGAAGACTGGGGCTACCAGCTTGCCCAGCCAAGAGCAAGCACGACACCTTCATGTGTGATGGTGTGCAGGCTGGCCGAGCCCGTCTCCAGAAAATGAGAACGTCTGAGGATGAATCCCACAGTAATGGTGCCAGGGCTGAAAGCTTGCACTGGCCTTAAGCACCCCCTGGACACCCTTTCACTGACCCACCAAATTTGGGGATACGGTCTTGACCAGACAAGACATAGTGTGACGTCTTCATGTGTGACAGTGTCCTGGCCTGCAAAGGCTGGTTCCACATAACGCGAACGTCTGAGGACTGATCCCACAGTAAATGTGCCAAAAATGAAAGCATATGCTGGCCTTAAGCGCACCCTGGCAAAACTGTCACTGACGCACCAAGACTGGGGCTATGGGTTCACCCTGCCAAGACAAAGCGTGACGTCTCCGTATGTCACAGTGTGCCACAAGGTCGACCTTGGCTCCAGAAAATGTGAATGTCTGGGGACTGATCCCACAGTAAATGTGCCAGGGCTGAAAGCTTATGTTGGCCTTCACGGCCCCTGGCGAGCCTTCAACTGACACACGAAGACTGGAGCTATGGGCTTGCCCAGCCCAGAAAATCCTGACGTGTCTATGTGTGACGGTGTCCTGGACAGCCAAGCCTAGCACCAGGATATGCGAACTTCTGAGGATTTATTCCACTGTAAATGTGGCAGGGCTAAAACCATGTGCTGTACTTAAGCACCCCCTGGAAAACCTGTCACTGACACACCAAGACTGGGGATAGGTGCTCAACCAGACAACACAAAGCGTGACATTTTCATATGAGACAGTGAGCTGACTGCCAAGACCAACTCCAGAAAATGAGAACGTCTGAGGACTGATCCCACAGCAATTGTGCCAGGCTTCAAAGTTTGTGATGGTCTTAAGCGCCCATTAGCAACACTTTCACTGACTCACAAAGACTGGGTCTACGGGCTCGCCCAGCCCAGGGAAAGCCTGATGTCTTCATATGTGATAGTGGGCCAGCCAGTCAAGCCCATCTTCAGAAAATGCGAACATCTGAGGACAGCTCCCACAGTAAATGTGGCACAGCTGAAAGCTTGTGATGGTCTTAAACGCCCCTGGAAACCCTTTCATTGACCCACCAAGACTGGGGCTACCAGCTTGCCCAGCCAAGAGCAAGCATGACACCTTCATGTGTGATGGTGTGCAGGCTGGCCGAGTCTGTCTCCAGAAAATGAGAATGTCTGAGGATGAATCCCACAGTAATTGTGCCAGGTAAGAAGGCTTGTGCTGGCCTTAACTGCCCACAGGCAACACTTCCACTGACACACCAAGACTGGGGCTACAGGCTACCCAGACAAGACATAGTGTGACATCTTCATGTCTAATGGTGTCCTGTACGGCCGAGCCCGCCTCCAGAAAATGCAAACACCTGAGGATTTATCCCACAGTAAATGTGGTAGTTCTGAAAGCTTCTGCTGGCCTTAACCACCCCATGGCAAGCTTTTTACTGACACACCAAGACTGGGGCTATGGGCTTGACCAGACAAGACAAAGCGTGATGTCTCCTGTGTGACAGTGTGCCTGCTGGCCGAGCCATCTCCAGGAAATGTGAACGTCTGAGGACTGATCCCACAGTAAATGCGCCAGGGATGAAATCTTGTGCTGGCCTAAACCGCAACCCTGTAACTGACTCACCAAGATTGGAGCTACGGGCTCACCTAGCCCAGGGAAAGCCTGACTTCTTATATGTGATAGTGGGACAGCCAGCCGAGCCTGGCTCCATATACTGAGGATGTCTGAGGACTGATCCCACAGTAAATGATGTGGCAGAGCTGAAAGCTTGTGCTGGCATAAAGCGTCCCCTGGCAAAACTGTTGCTGACCCACCAACACTGGAGCTATGGGTTCACGCAGCCAAGACAAAGCGTGACTTCTCCATCTGTCACAGTGTGCCACAAAGTCAACCCTGGCTCCAGAAAATGTGAATGTCTGGGGACTGATCCCACAGTAAATGTGCCAGAGCTGAAAGCTTGTGCTGGCCTTAACTGGACACTGGCAAACCTTTCACTGAGCCACCATGACTGGGGCTACAGTCTCGCCCAGACAAGATAATCCATGACGTCTTCAGGTATGACAGTGGACCAGCCGGCCTAATGCATGGCTCCAGAAAATGGGAACTTCTGAGGACTGCTACCACAGGCAAGGTGCCAGGCCTGTAAGCTTGCGCTGGCCTTAACATCCACCTGGCAACAATTTCACTGACCAACAAAGACTGGGGCTACTAGCTCGACCAGCCAAGATAAAGCATGATATCTTAATGTGTGACAGTGGGCCAGGCAGACGAATGTGCGGCTACAGAAAATGCGAATGTCTGAACACTGCTCCCACAAGCAAGGTGCCAGGCCTCAAAGCTTGTGCTGGCCCACGAAGTCTGGGGCTACGGGCTTGCCCAGACAAGATAAAGCATGATCTTTTCATGTGTGACCATGTATTCGCCTGCAGAGACAGGCCTATGCATCCGCTATGGAGCCCTTTCTCTGCCCCTGTAGCCAATATGGAGCCCTATTTCTGCCTCTCTAGCCCATACTGAGCCCTCTCTCTTGTCTACAACCACTATAGATCCCTCTCTCTTCCTCTACAGCCCCTATGGAGCCTTTTCTCTGTCCCTGTAGCCAATATGGAGCCCTCTTTGAGCCTCTGCATCCCCTATGGTGCCCTCTCTCTGCCTCTGCAGCCACTACGGAGCCTTCTCTCTGCCTCTGTAAGACCCTATGGAGCCCTCTCTAGTCCTGATGGAGTCCTCTCTCTGCATCTCTAGACCCAATGGACCCCTTTCTCTGCCTCTGTAAGCCCCTAAGGAGCCCTCTCTCTACCCCTGCAGCCCCTATGGAGCCAAATCTCTGCCTCTTTGGCCCTTATGGAGCCAAATCTCTGCCCCTGTAGCCACTACGGAGCCCTACCTCTGCCTCTGCAGCCCCTATGGAGCCAAATCTCTGCCTCTGTAGCCCCTAGGCTAGGGCAGTGATTGTCCCCCTGTACTTCACACTGGTGAAGCCGCACCTCGAATGCTTTGTGCAGGTTTGGGCCTCTCACTACAAGAAAGACGTTGAGGTGCTGGAGTGCCTCCAGAGAAGGGCAAGGAAGATGGGGAATGGTTGGAGCACAAGTGCTGTGAGCAGGAACTGAGGCTGTTTAGTCCAGAATAAAGGAGGCTGAGGGGAGACCTCATCGCTCCCTACAATTACCTAAAAGGAGGGTGTAGCGAGGTGGGGGTCCATCTCTTTTCCCAAGTAACAAGCAATAGGATGAGAGGAAATAGTCTCAAGTTGCACCAGGAGCGGTTTAGATTTGATCTTAGGAAAAAATTCTTCACCGAAAGGGTTGTCAAGTGCTGGAGCAGGCCGCCCAGGGCAATAGTTGAGTCACCAACCCGTGGTACTTAGGGCAATGGTTTAGTGGTGGACTTGGCAGTGCTGGGTTAATGGTTGGACTTGATGATCTTAAGGGTCTTTTCCAACCTAAATGATTCTATGATTCTGTATGGCCAGGCTGGGTGGCCTTTGAGCTGGCCCAGCACAGCCCTTCTCGTCTTCCCACAGCATGAAATGACCAATGCTGTTTTTTTAAGGAGAAAAAGGTTCTAAAAAAGCTGACTTCAACTAAGAGGGACTGCTTTTGACTCCAAGAAGAGCTGAGCAGGACACCTGAGACTTGTATTAAAAATCTTGGCAGCCAGTTATCCTTTGCAGAGGCAAGAGGGGAAGCATCAGAGGAGGCAAAAACAGCTGCAGATAAGTTCTTCAGCGTCCCACTGGTCAAAAAAGGAGGCCAGGAAGAGAGCAAAAACAAAATGGACTTGAGCAGAATGGCATGATCACTAGACTACAGAGGCAAAATCAGGACGTTAAGGTACAAAATAAGTTGAGACTAAGAAGGGCTGTGAAAGGCTCTGCATTAGCTCGACTGCCCTAAAAAGAAAGGAAAAGGGAAAGTTTGGCTCATTGCTCCAGTAAGAGTCATTAACCAATGAGGTGGAGAAAGCTGGGACATTCCTAGTGCTGCTTTTGCATCTTGTCTTACACCCTGATCTGAGATTACATTTTTAAGAAGGACCAGGAAAGAAGCCGCAAAATAGCCTTAGAGCAGTTACACAAGTAAGCAAGAGGTGAAGAAATCTAGCCAGGGCTGGTTATGGGACTAGCTAAGACAATCTCTTGAGATCTCAGGGGCTTTTGCAAGGGCGGGCAGGAAGGATGAGGGCAGTGCCTTTGTCCACTGGCTATTTTTAAAAAGGTGAAGTGGCTACATCTGCTCAGAAAGATGCTATCACAAGTGGTTAAGCAAGCGTGTGAAGATCAAGCGGTAATAAACACAATGCCCTCCTTGACCCAAAGGTGTACATGCCACCTCCGTACGGACACAGGTCCCCGTTGTCCCTGTGCACACTCAAGGCAGGTGGGCAAGATGTCTGTGATGGGTTTCCATGCAAGGAGCACAGGTGTCCTCACTGCCCTGCACACTCTGCTCACTGAAGGGAGGAAGCCCGAATCAGGCAGAGAAATAGAAGTAAAAGTGCTGTTTCTCCCAGTTTGGGGGGGGTTTTAGGGCAGAACTGCAGTAGCAGGAGCCATTCAGCCTCTGGAGAAGAGGGGTACTAGGGGGTGCAGGAGGGAGCTCTTTGCAGCTCCCCAGGACCTGCTGCCTGATGCGGTCCCCAACTTTCATGCCTGCCACAATGGTGCTTTTGGGCACTGGTGAACAAGTTCTTGGCAGTGCAGTCACTGCCAGCCCAGTTCCTACACGGTCCTCCACCAAACCTCCCGCAGAAAGGGCTCAGCAGACCACAAGGTCTTGAGGAAAGCTGCAGCTGTGCTGGAGCACACAGGAGAGGCCTAGCCTCCACCACACTCCCTGCCCAGTGGGAGAGTGGGAAAGAACAAGGATGTGACCCAGGTCACAGTGGAAAAATCCAGAAAGAACAAAGGGAAAATTAAAAAAACAATAAAAAATAAAAAAAAAAGCCAAGGAGCAGAAGAGGGAAAGGATGGAGATGGGTGAGGGGGGCAGTGGGGAGGACTGTAGTACACTTGGACAGTGTGAAAAAGAGAAGGAGAGAGGCTAGCAAAGAGAGGAGCAAAAACAGAATTACAGAAAGAACAGAAGGAGAGGTGGAAGTGGAGTGGAGGAAGAAAAGGAGAGACCAGAAGAGTCAGAAGGGAAGACACTGAGGGAAGAAAATAGCTCAGGCTGGGGAAGGCACTGACCTCACTTTGCTGTGGGAAAAAGAACATTAATTCATTGGGTGATTAATTGCATTTCTCCTGGTAACTTCACTGGACTTCAACACCTCTGAAGCCCTCCGAGGTGTCTGGGCCAGGCACGGGGAGAGGTTTATTTCTGCTCTGTAGAGGGTACGCATCCCTCCCTGTCTCACAGAGCATGTCCTCATCCAGGAGACCCAGTTTCTCCAGCAAGGAAGGGTACCCAGCAGGCAGCGCATTTATTTAAGAGCAAAGTAGTGCATGTAAAGCAAGCTGCAAATATACAGAGAAAATCTTCCTGGCCTTTGCACCAATGGGTTTCTGAAGGCCACCAACGTGGCCATGCTTTTTCCAGCAGGAGGAAAAGCAGCTGCTCTAATTCAAATTGAGGAAAGCAGTCATGCACATGGAGCCAGCACTGAACTGCTCTTTGTGCCTTCCCAAGTTGAAGCCACGCAAGGGGACAGCCTGGCGTGCAAGTAGAAAGGCAGGGGTAGATGTGCTGGGGTGTTTCTCCATGAACGGTTCCATAAAGCATCTCCTGAACAGGCTCCAGGGTAAAAAGGGACATTCAAAGGACACTAAGCGAGGCAGGAGGAGAAGGGCAAAAAATGCTCCTGGTCTCATCTGTCAAGAGGAATGGACACTCAGCTCCGTGACACAGTGCTTGGCCCAGCACTTGGCCCGTGGCACAAAGAGCTGCACCTCACAGCTCCCTGGAAAACTGGGGCAATTCACTCCATTTGTTTTATTGCTGGGGAGGGTTGGAGGAGCCTCAATAATTATTTTTGTAAATTAGACTATTTCTACGTCTCCAAGATGATGTTCACCAGGACCAGTTCCAGTGGCGCTGGGAGAAGCTGATGGCACTGGGCTTTGCTACGTGCTGAGGTCTGCAGAGCTGGCAGGATGAGGACCAGGAGACCCCGAGCAGGTGCAGCCACCGGAGGGAGACAGCAGAGCAGGAAAAACTGGCAAAAAAAAACCCCTTGGACACACCTGTAGATGGAAAAGACTGTGCAGAGCAAACCGGGCAGGAGAGGCACATCCATTCCCCCTGCACCTGTCCCGGTCCTCTATCAACTCCTCCCACACTCATGACATTGGATGGCTTTCTGTGCTTCAGCAGCTGGGAAAAAAAAACTCGTTGTCTGTTTTCTTTGTGCTGCACAAGTGGAAATAGGACGAGGTGAGGTGAGGAATTCCTATGTCGATGGTCCTGGACCGAACCCCATGCCCTTCACCTCTCTTGTCTAATGTCGTAGCCCCAAATCCCGATGCAGGTGGGAACCCCCGGGCTGCCCCAGCCCCTAGCTTGGAGGAGGAACAACAGAGAGGATGAAGCTGCCAATGAGCCAGCGAAGGAAGAGGGATGTGACTTACAGCCACCAAGAAGGGGACGAGCAGATGCTCATCTTTGCAGTGCCCAGCCCTCGCAGGCCCTGTTTGCCTGCAGCGACATAAAACACTCTCCGAGGCAGCGGTGCAGAGGGGATGCTTTTAGTGGGTGATGCATGATGCCATCCCCCAACAGAAATAAAACTCCCTGAATGATGCTTCAAAACCATCGTGCAAAGAGTAAAAGATCTCACAAGAAAAAGTACATGATGGGAGACAAAGAAGCAAGCATGCAACTGGAACGATGGAAGAAGGGCGATAGCCACATCCAGCAAGGTCTCTGGGGTCTGGCCTAGGGCAGCAGGCGCTCAGAGGCCCCAGTCCAGTGCGCAGGCAGCCACACAGCTTGCTCTGTGCCACAGAGCAGAATGATTTTTTTAGTCCTTTCTGCTCTCAGCAGCCTCGTTTGAGGTGCAAGTGTGCAGGTCCCGTGGGCTGTACGCCCCGTGGGCTGTACCTGGTGCTGTGTGTCCATCCCAGGTCACTCAGAGAGAGGGCGGCTTCACCTGCCTGGAGCGAGGTCTACAGAGGAACATGCGAACAGGTCAGCTACTGGCAGAAGAAAAGAGAAGCTTCACTGAAACTGAAGTTACAGCGACTTTAACTGCTACAGGGCATGTTTAAAGCATCCATTGGAGACCCCTGGTTGAATTGCCCTGTCGTAGAGCTGTCTCAACAGCACATCAGGACCTGAACCGTATCTCCTGAGTTCAGTTACTCCTGCCTCAGTTTGTCCTTAGGCCCCTTCTCACCATCCCAGCTGCAAGGGAGCGGGGTACTGACCTCTTCTCCCCGCGATCCAGTCACCAGATGCACAGGAATGGTTCAAAGCTGCGCCAAGGGAGGTTTAGACTGGACATGAGGAAGCATTTGTTTACAGAGAGGCTGGTCAAACCCTGGAACAGGCTCCTTGGAGAGGTGGTGAATGTCCCAAGCCTGCCCGGGTTTAAGAAGCATTTGGACAATGACCTTAACAACACACTTTAACTTTTGGTCAGCCCTGAAGTGGTCAGGCAGTTGGACTCTTATGATCGTTGTAGGTCCCTTCCAACTGAAAATACTCTCTTCTAGGCACAGCCTCAGCTTGCTGACCCCCCCAGGGACAAGTGCCACCCTCCCAGGCACAGGGTGGGCAGTCAAACATAAGGACCAGAGGTGGAAGGAGGGGAGGGCAGGCAGGGTGGCTGGAGGTTGTAGCAGACAAGGGCAAGGGGCTACGAGGATAAGTACTCCTCAAAACCATCCTGTCAGGAGCATATTCCCTCCCAGCTGATGCTTCACCGCCAGACTGTCACCCTTTGAGGGCCTCTCACACAGCAAGAGCAAGGAACACTATTTAAAGAGAACAAGATTATACAGCCTTAACGATCTTGACTGAACTCAGCAGTGTCTCAAAGTGCTTCCAGGTTGTTTAAACTGCAGTAAAACAAAAGCTTCTGCCACTGCCTCCTCCTCTTATCTTATTTACATATTTACTCCTGAAAGGAAAGCAGAGTTCAGGTTAAGGGCTGCCTTTATCTTTCACATGGGGACATGCAGAGATCTGATCTTCCCCTACCAGTGAGGCTGAAAAAAAGGCAACAAAACCCTAAAAGGCTATATAGGCGTGCAGAGGCTTTTACCCATTTCTTTGGATCACAAGATGGGAGTGCTAACAGGTTTGTCGGGCAGGAGGTTTATCCCAAGATTTGTGTCCCCCTGGGAGATGTTCTCTCAAGTGACAGAGGCAGGGACTCGTTGAGGAAGGGGTCTCGGAAAGCTGTGCTCTCGCCGGACAGCAGCCATTCCTCTACATACAAGCTCTCAGAGGTCTCCCGATGACACCAGTCCCTCATATTCCCTGCTGGCTGCCAGTTAAGCACTGAGTACTACACAACTCACGCGGCAGTGCCTGCCCCTTGATCCACACAGGGTGCTTCGCACACCTGGAGGACTCCCTCCCTGCAAGCCACCAGGAGACAGCCTTGTTCTGAAATAAAGACAGAATGAAAAAGGTGGCTTGATTCTGTTCTTTCCAGTGGGCATCGTCTATTTGAGTCATGTTTTCAGAGGAACAAATTATGGAGAACTCCAAGATGCAACCCAACATTTAAACAGTTCCAGAAATCACTGAGGGGCTGAGTACAAGGAGAGACATGCTTAGAATGCCACTAATGCCAGTCTTAAAGCGAATGCTTTACTGTCACTTTTATTCCAAGAACAGACCAGCCTCTCATCCCAGCTCCCTCCATGAGTTCAGTGTGTAACTCAGGTAGCACAACAACAAGCAGTCACACCCCATAGAACAAGAGCTCCAAGCAACACGATACCCACTGAGACACTGGCTCTGGTTTTCCTCCTCTTCCTCCCTGGGTGAGAAGCCAGCCTGGCACAGAACCTGAACACCTCCCTCATCCTGCATCTGCACCAATGCTTCGCTAGCAGTAATTAAGCAAATAAATAAAGAGCAGTCATTATCTCCAAGCGGAAGTAGATGGTTACCACAGATCATCTAGAAATTAAGTTATTGCTATGTTCCTACTTGCTGGACACTGCAGGTAACTTCGTAACCACCAAGGGAGGCGACACTCTTGGATTGCCCTCACGTTACCAGCTCATGTTGGACACAAAGGTGTGGGAGGCCAAGACAGATGTTGTTTAATCTGCTCCCTGCCTTAAGGGCAGAGGTTTTCTCAGTGAGACTGACTCTTTGTCATTTTGATGGAAATAGGTGGGGGCAGGGGATACCACGGGCAGGCTCCCACACCACTTGGAAATTCATCATGCATGCCAGACTTTACGAAGGAGTTCACATAGGCTGCTCAGAGTACATACTGCTAAGCTACTCACTGCTCCTGACTTGCAACAGGAGCTGCTGAGCCACCTTCACGCGGGAAGGACCTGCAGGTTCAAATTTCAAAGAGAACAGGAGCCCAGCATCACTCTGAGAGCTGAGCCAGAGCTGCTAATTCATCAGGGAAAATCAGGGCAAATTAAGAGCCATACGACAGGGGGCATGGGAAAGTATGGGTTCTGACACACACACACACGAGGTCAACGTGATGCTTGATTCTACTTCCCTCTGCTGGTGGGACATGCTGTGATGGCCAGCGTCCCAGCACCAAGTCAAGCAAGATAAAACAAGGCGTAACACATGAAGTGTAACAAATACCAGACCCCTTGTCACCAAAGACTATCAGGTAGCCCAAGGGTGATTACAAGTGATGAGCTCATAGCAGTGTCAGTGCCCACAGTGTCCCTCCCCACAAGGAGTATTGGCCAGAGGACATGAGAGGATTTGAGAGGATGAGGGGGACTGCAGGAAGAACCTCAGACTGGTGGAAAAGCAGAGGATTCCTTCGCAGGACATAGAGATGTCTTTGTTAAGCATCATGCAGCTGGTTCTCTTTCAGGAGAACCTTCTCCCCGGGCTTGAAGGCAGGCATCCCCAGATAAGGGCAGCTGGCACAGCGGAATGCATCCCCCAGGTAGCACTGGCAAGAGAAAGGAAAGGACCTTCTGTAATCAGGGGCAACTTTCAGGTCTCTCCCCATGACACATTTTTTCCAGCTTAAGACATGACATGCTCCTCAGCATGTATTAGCACAGAAACCACTTCCCGTCTACTCCCTCTCAACACATCTGGTTAACACGGCGAGCAGAGCCGTGCAGGGCACTGTGCTCACACAGTAGAAGCAAGTTTCCACCCCAGCTGGTGCAGCTGGGCACAGCTGCAGGCTGGGCTTGGGCAGCTCCCTAACCACCACCCCCAGGGCTCCCATCAGGTGATCTTCCCTGAGCAGATGACTGCTTAGCACACGAGCAGGGAGGGAAAGGTTCGCTGCTCACTCTGACTCCTACAATGGCAGCACTTCCGCTGGAAGAGACAGCACACACTGGTACAGAGCATGTGGGCACAGGGCAGCAGGCTGAAGCTCTGCGGAGCTGCACGAGCAGTGTTTGGAAGCAGTAAACCAGCTTAGGGAGCAGTCACTAGAGAAAACAGCTCTTGGACACAAACCACAGACTGCAAACCACAGTATAGAAACAAAAATGACTATCTACATTTCCACAGGCAGATTTGGGCTGTGAGATCTTCTTCTCCTGTTCCAGCTCTTCAGCCAGGCCACACGTGCTGTAGAAAAACAAAGAGGTCACCTGCAGCTTTCTACTTAAAGGTCACAAGTCACCAACACTTGTTCCAGCCCTACTCACACACAACAGCCCTCGCTCTGTCACACGACACAGCCGACTCAGGGACTCTCACATTCTTCACTTTGTTCTTCAACCCCATGGTTGTGTAACAAGTGTTGAAACACACTTCTCAACTTTAAACTGAAGGGGAAATGACTCTACAGCACTTCCTATGTGTGCTGTTTCTCCTTAAAGTCTGAGGAACCAGCTTTTTAGGCAAGGCTGCACAAACTGTGTAGCCATCTTCAAGAAGGCTGTTGATGATCTCCATGTGGTAATTTGTAGCAGTTTTGGTGTGGCCAGTCAATTCTCATTGTATTTGGATTTACACTCAAATAGTTTGGATAAGAAAGGACACAAACCAAGAGGATTATGCTCTGAAGAAAAGCAAAGTGTCTACCATCTTTTTAAAATCCATCCAACTGCAAGGGTTTAACGTTACAGTTGAAAGGTTCACCAATATGCTAATCACAGCACTGACCAGTTCTTGCAGGCTTTCTTTTTGCCCATTTCTTTGCAGGATGGAGCTCTGAGGGAAGATGGATCTGGCTTTTGCAAATCCTCCGAATCTAACAGCTCATCAGAGTCCAGAAGATCCTGGAAACATACCGTGGAAGACAACATGCAGGAAACTGATGTGTCAGTAGGGAATGACATTGCTGTGTTATGTTCAAAGAAACAATGCTATCTGTAGCACTAGTGTTAAAGTGCTGCAGCTGTTCCCTCTTACCCGTGTCTCCTCTCCACCCTCACCACACCTCTGGGCCCTCAAGACCTCACATAGTAGATGAGCTACTTTGCCCTGGGGATGCTTTTCTACCTCTTAAGTTGTAAAGCTTCCCAAGAGGTGTGACTTAAACTATTTAGAGTAGGAAAGATGAGGAGAGAGAAGAAACAACAGCAAAGCCTCACAAACAAGACCAGATACCATCTCTTCGTCGTTCATATCATTGGCAGAGAGCGTCCACAGCTTGGCAGTGGCTGGGTCCACAGAGGGTTTTCCTGGAGCCAAAACAAAGCAAGAAACAGTAGTTACTCTAGCCTTTGCCCCATCTACTCCCAGCAAACAGAGGTCAAACAGCTTTGGAAAGCTCCACTTCACAGGTTTTTACTGTTGCACTCCCTACCACAGAGCTGTCTCCCTGTTCCAAAGGATGCTTGTCACCTGAGGGGCTGGCAATCCAGACATACAACACGCACCACTCCTTACCTGAAGGACCAGGTTTCTTGGCAAAGGAAAGTTTAAGCTGACTTGAGGATCCCACTTCGAAATTGGGCTTCCTGCCTTCTATCTGAACAATTAGAACGTCATTGCCTTGGTAACCCAAATGCTCTCGGACAGACCGGGCCTCCTCTGGGGTCAACGCTTCCTTTTGTAGCTGCAACATTAAGATTTTAGGTTAAACTCACGCAGAGCATCTTATGTCAGCACCCAGTCCAGCATTCCAGTGAACACAGAGAACTGGTATTTTTGATACCAAAGACAACACTTCCAATTCTAAGCAAAAACACTACCTTTGCAATAACTAAAGTTTATGGCAGCCAGTGTCCATGCATATTTACAGTAAATCAGGGTAGCTAAACACCTTGTCACCCTGGAAGTCCCCAGGAATCGCCACCTACATTTTAAGGTAACTGCACGAGGGAATTTCTGGAAGCGGTTAGTACATACGTACCTCCTTCACTTCCACCAACCCAGAGAGAGTCAGAGCTGTGGGGAGTTTGGCTGCTGTCTTGATTCTGCTGTTGCTTCCTGGAAGACACAAAGGAAGGAAGTAGAAGGAGGGAAGAACAAGAACAGAGGTCACCAAGAAACCTGGAAGAGTAAGAGCTTCAGAAGGAAGTACTCAAGCCAAACCTCTGCTTTAAAATTGGGCCGTTTCTAGTTGACAGCAGAAACAAACCAGAAGGAGCATAAGCAGCTGGCTCATTTTAAGTAACAACGAATGTAAGCAACAGCCTGGAGTCACAAAGACATTCTAACTCCAGATCTTTTCTATACATACCAAAACCTTCCTCAATCCAGTTTACACCCACCAAAAAAAAAAAAAGTTAAAAACCCAACGCACCCCAAAACCCAAACAACAAAACCCCCAAAACATTTTCACATATTAAAGTGAACAACTCGTGAAGTTTTCAAAACACGGACTGCTAAACGAACATTATATTCAAAAACATAACACTCAAGAGCCTTGTTCTCGTAGGCAAAAGCTATTACAATCACTTTTTAATCCAAAACTCATTACCGGCTTCTTCACTTGGGCACAGGATCATCCTGAACAGGATCCATTCACCCTCTTCACTAGCCCCGTTTGCACTTCATCCCAAGTCCACCAAATTCCAGCCTGTCAGATGTGACTTTCGAAAAAAACAACCCCATCTACTCCAGACTTTGCATGTTCTTTCTTCTGTCCCAGAATCATTCCCCCCTGCCCCTAAGGTACCACTTGCACCACAAAGCCCTGCCAGCTTCAAAGCATTGGCAAACCTTCCAAACCTGAAGGCGGTGTTTCTGCTGCCACTTGCATCACCATTTTCGGCACTGAAGACTCTGCCAACAGAAACACCACCAGCATAGATGCTTCTGCTCTTATCAAGTGGCATATTATTTCCCGCTTCCATCCTGAACCAGCTCCCTATGCCAGCAAGGTTTGAATGCAAGTCAAGTATAAGACGGAGAAATAACCTTGTGCTCACCTCCTCCTGTGTTCCTCCAGCTGTCCCATGGCAGGTGCTCTGGCTTTACTCTTAAAACTTAGTCCAAACACTTTTACCTTTTCTGGATAACTATTTCTCAGCAGGCTTCTGGGACAGCCTCTCTTGGCATTTGTCACCTGTTTTTAAGATCACTTCAGAAGCTCCTCAGAAACACAACATCTGCAAGTATTTAATACTGCATGCCCTAGGGGAAGGCCAGTGTCCACTAAGCTTTTCAACACAGTTTCAGAACAAGCCTATCTGCTTTTGATAGAAGGACAGTGACCACAAACATCTCTGACAGCTACCAGCTTGGACACAGGACAAAAACCTTGCTATTCAGGTTAGTGTGTCAGGAGAATGAACATCTCTGAATGTTATTCAGGGTTCCTGCCCTTTGCCTTTCAGGCTAATCCTCACAAGAATTGCTATGTTGCCATGGAAGCAAGGCTGATGCAGATTCTCTCACCTGATTCTGTAACCACTGGTTCTTTCAGGAGGACACGGCCCCCCGGCTTAAGTATCCGAGCTATTTCTGCCAGTACCTCCGCACTGTGCTGTGCTGTACTGCCTGGTACCATGCCAGAGAGAACTACATCAAAACTGGACTCCCTGTGAGCAGCTGAAAAGAAAGAAAGAGGAAGGTGGTACAGCTTTACATATATTCACACAGAGCTTTGCTTAATATGTCAGTTCCACCTCCCTCCTCATCTCTCACGCTTGAGTACAACAGCAATAACTGATTAAAGATACGAGTCACAGGAAGCACAAGCAGGGTACATCACTTTCTTTGCTCTACTGCCAGTGGTAAGAGTTAGCAGTAGGTGCTTTTGTTGTTCTGAATGCTGACTTACAAAGCAGGGACGATACCAGCTCATGCAACAGAAGCATGCTCTCCCTCTAAATGAAACAGTGAAAAACTAAGCTCATTCTTACATTGCGACAGCTGGTTAATGTTTTCCACAGAGATACGATTATCAGCACCCACAAGCGCCTGAATTTTATCCACCAAATCCGTCAGAGCTTCAACCGGAGAGGAGCTGTCCCAGACGATGGCCACACGCTGGCCTGGCGTGAATCCGTACTCCCCCATTTCCACAGCAGCAGCAAATCTGGCAGCAGCAGAGAGAGGAACAGGTCAGGGGGAGACAAAGAGGAAGGGAAAGTGCCAAACACAGCATGAACCTCTGTGGACTGTGACTTAATCACGGAGCGTTGACTTGTTTTAATAAATGGCGATTATTTTCTGGAAACAGGCAGCACAGAGTTCCCACAAGCTGAGTGTTAACATGACATTAGGAAGTAGGTACACTTAAGGGCATAATTCAGTTTCTCTCCAGTTCAGAGACTAGTTTTGCAGGGAGACTGAAAGCCATGCCTAAAAAAAAAAAAAAAAAAAACCCGAACAACCAAATAACTCAGAACTTAACTGCTTTTCTTAAAGATTTGAATAGAGACACGCACAGGATTTCTGGACTTTCAGACTAGCGGCAACTATTTGACATTAAACACTGCCTTGTCTCTCCTACTCAGGACATGACCTAGCACAGTTTGCTTCCGCAGTACAAGAGAATTAAAAAAAACAAAGGGAACTTTGGGCATTCCTAACATTCCATACTGAGGCTCTTTCAACTCTTCCAACTCAACTGGGTGAGCAGTTACACAGAGGGGAACAGAAGATGCAGTGAAGTGACAGTTTTGAGAAACCTGTCTGCACTAATATTTTATAAAACATTGCATTCCTGACTGAGCCCAAAGAAAATCTTCATGGCAGAAGGGTCACAATAGCATCGCACCATCACCTGTACTCATAGCAGCACCAGCTACTGAAACAAATTACCTAGCCTCCTCCACTCTACTCACCCAACACAAACCTATTTTCTTTCTAACATAACACGACCACAAAGAACGAAGAGCACCAGCGAGCATGCTGGTTGATCAGCGTATCTTCAACTAGCTGCAAGCTACACAGGTACTTCAGTAGAGCCTGTCATACGCAAAGCCTTTACCAGAAAACATTACATTATGCATCCTGGGCAATGCGTTATTGTCATAAAAGCACAGCTGATGGATATGCTGTACCAAGTTTAACTCAGTGGCCTGCAGTCAGGGGTGCACTGGATTTTGACCCACTGTTCCCCTGGCTCAACGTGCCACAGACCCCTCTCTCCTGGAAACCGCAAACAAGTTCACAATGCGGCAGCCCTATGCCCATCAGAGCTGCTCTGGCAGGACTCAGCGCCAACGCAGGTAAGGAGCTGAAGACCTTGGATGCACGCTGCAAGTTATAGTGCCTCACAGTCGGCCTTGCATGCATACGCAACTACAAAACGTAGTAATACTAGTAAACACATTTACCAACCCCATTAAAAAGTCATCTTTCCCAGGAAGAAGGCTGAAAACCTCAAAAGATACATAAGCTGTTAGGTTAACATGGAAAAAAACAAAATCCAAAGTCAGACCTTCCTCTCAGAGCAGCAGGCCGCGACCTTTCAAGGTCAGCCAGAGCCCAAACCCTACCAACAGCAGCCTGCATCAGTCCCTTGGGGTGCGACCTGAAAGAAGCAGGAAGCTCCCGTAGCCCCAAAACCACATCACGCCTGCCTTTAAAGGCCGGGAGATGGTTACCATCAAAGCATGCACAGTCACGTTCTCGATGCAACGTTTCTCTCCCTCTATGTTTTCTGGTAGAAGGTGGAATTGATTTAAAACGGAAGATGTGGCGCACGAGCCAGTCTTCCTCCGCGGCACCGAGGAGGGGCCCCCCACGGCCTGGACCCGGGGTGGCGAGGCGGGGGCCCTCAGCTTAACTTCACACACGTTTAACAGGCCCGGAGGAACGGGGCTGCCCAGAACAGGAGATTTAAACAAAACCGGAGGTTTCCAGCTTCAACAGATTAAAAAGTTACCATATAGAGGGCGTCAGAACTTCAGCCTCCTGAGGAAACCGGAGGCTGCCGGCCCTGCAGCAGCTGAGGGCCGCTCGCGCAGCGGAGACCACGGAGCCGGGGACGGCTCAGTGGGACAAGGCGGCCGCCTCAGGATAGACTTTGGAAGGCGAGGGGGGAAGGGGAGCCTCGGCCAACGCGGGAGGCGGCCCTCACCCCTGCCTCCCACCCCGGCGCCTGAGGAAAGGCTCCCCTAGCCCGGCCCGCACCCGCTCACCTCCGGACGCGCCCACCTCGCCTCGCCTCAGCTCGCTCCGACGCCGTCACCGCCGCGTCCCGCCCCCGTCACGTCATCGCCCTCTGCCCGCTTCCAAGATGGCGGCGGCGGCGGCGGGCAGCCTGCGGCGGGCGGGCTG
>VZSC01013070.1:20778-43863 GCA_013398225.1 Steatornis caripensis
GGGCAGCCTGCGGCGGGCGGGCTGGCGGCTGTGGCGGGGCCGCGCGGGTGAGGGGGCGGGGGGCGCGGCTGGTGAGGGTGGGGGGGCTGTGCTTGTGCCCGCGCGCCTTCTCGTGCGGAGGGGCGGGGCCGGACAGGGCGGGGGCGGGGGAAGGTGAGGTGAAGGGCAGAGGCGCGGCGCCACTAGGGGGTGACACGGGGCCGTTCTAGGCCCGGGCTCTGGAGGCGGGCGGAGGCGAGCGGGCGGGCCCTGGGAGGGCAGGGGGGCGCAGCCTGGCGTACAAGGGTCTCTTTGGGGAGCGCAGGGCCTGGGCAAGGGAGGCTGTGCACGGCCCGGCCAGCCCATCACACCCCTGCGGCCCTGAAACTGCCCCACGCAAGGGAACCAGAGCGGGGGTCGGTTTGGGGATGGGGTGTGTTGTTTTTTTTCAAAGTGCGCGCCCTGCAACCTCAGCTGCAACCCAGGCCTCACTGCCTTAGAGTAACAATTCTCACAGAGCGGCTGGAACGGAGCACTGCCCTGCCTTCGCGTCACCCGAGAAGCGCGCATCATTGAGGCTGTGGGCTTTCCAGACTATCCCTTGTCTTTTGCCCCAAACTCAGGGGTCGATGCCTCCCTCTAACTCCCCTCCTTCCTCAGGGACCAAAAAGGAGAGCGGGGCCTGCTGCGGGGGAGTTGCTGCAGGTTTGTGTGCCCGGTTTCCAGCCCAAGACAGGGAGACTCCTTTCTTTTTGCAATATGCGCCACCTGCGTGGTTCTTTTCCTCACAGAACATTTCCGCTTTATTTTCATCAAGTAAATGTGAGCTCGGCTGGGAGGGACGTTTCTCAGAAGGGTCAAAAAAGACCACCACTACAAATTTCAGTTCTTTTCAGCTGTGTTTACCACAACTCTCTTTTTCACCTTAATTTTCTGTGTTTCCTCTTGTTGGAAGGAGACGTCTGACTCTCTTGGTTTCCCTTTCAGTGGTCAGGTGCCAGCTCTCCCCACCACAGCGTGCTCTCCAGGCCTCAGCCGTGCTGAGGAGAGTTTCTGATGAGCAGAAGAAGGAGCTGTTGGCATCTTCCTCTCAGCAGCAGTTTGATTCACATCCAGCCGATCACCAGCCTGAACAGGAGCCTCAGGGCCCTCGCCCCAGGTAACTCACTAGCTATTTCTAGCGCTGTCCTGCCGACAGCGGGACGGGAAGGCTGTGCTTTCCTAAAGCTCGGAGACGAGATCCAGAGTTAATGGAGCCGCAGACTACAGCAGCTGGAGAGCTGGTTTGCTGTGACGGTGCAAATCCCACTGTCTGCCGTGGAGACAGGATGGGACTCACGTTCAGGAGAGAACCTCTCTGCTCTGTAAAGCGCAAGCCCTCGCTTCTGGATTTTTGAGTAAATCTACACAAAATACGGACAATATGTTGTCCATATGCCTATAACTATAAAGCCCCTGTTGGAAAAGCTTACAGTTTAGCTTTTTTTTAAAAGAGAGGGAATCTGAGGCTGATTGGTCTCCAGGTACGCACCTGGATTAAGCTGTCCCTTATTTTTCTCTTCTGCTGTCACTGCAAAAGTGCATTAAGAATCCTTTTTCTGGAAGGGGAAGGATTTTACAGGAGGAGGTGTGATTTTTACTAAGTAAGTAGATCTCAAAGCGTGCCTGCACGCAGCGGTGGTAGCGAGTGAGTGGCAAAGTCCAGGTTGCTAATGTTTGGTGGTGACATTCCCCTCACTGTAACAATACCTTCTCATAGTTACACTGGCCAGGGCGGCCAGGAGTCTGAGGACTATGAGAGCGAGGAGCAGCTGCAGCATCGAATCCTCACAGCAGCGCTGGAGTTTGTGCCTGAACATGGCTGGACTGCAGAAGCCATTGCAGAAGGAGCCAAGGTATGTGGGGAGAGAAGCAAGGAACCAGTGGAAAACTGGATGGAGCTGAAGTCCAAAGACAGCCAGGCCTGCATGCTTCCCCCACATACTCTTGGGCGATGCACCCTAGTCAGTAAATGGTGCCGGGCAGGAATGCATCCCAGCTACTCCAGGATAATCCTGTCAAGAGTTAAACTAAGGCACGATGTAGCGTAGTGATCCTAAAGAGAGGAAAAAATGTACAGGAGCTTTTTAATGCAGCGTTCCTTTGGTTAAATTCATATAACTTCATTCACAAAATAAATATCATGTATTTTCTAGCTGGATCATGTTTAGCAGTGTATGAGCCAGTCTGTGACCTTCTTCCCTGCAGACCCTGGGTCTCTCTGTTGCTGCCGCAGGGATGTTTCACAGCGATGGCAGTGAAGTGATCCTCCACTTTGTGTCTCAGTGCAACACCAAGCTGTCTGAGCTGCTGGAGCAGGAACAAAAACTAGTGCAGCTGGGCGAAGCAGAGTGAGTATTGAGTATGAAAAGACATCTTCCTTGGCAGACTTCGGGGACTGGATAGACAGAGAGGCCACCTGGGGCACAGATACTTTAAGTAAAAAATGTCATTTACCCAAATAAAACGACCTTACCAGATACAGAGTTAGGCTGGAGGCATGAAGGATACATAGTACTTGGCATAGCTGTTGCTGAGGCAGGCAAGAGATCAATTTTTCAAGTTCAGAATTGAGTATAACTTGTTCTTCATATGCATATTTTGTTTTCCTCACCCAGGAAGAAGCCTATAGATCAATTCCTGAGAGATGCTGTGGAGGCCAGACTGAGGATGCTGATTCCATATATTGAGAAATGGCCCCAGGTATGAAATGAATACCAGGATTGTCTCTTTTTGTGTGTGTCTTTTAAACACTCCATGACCTTCAGCATAGTCTCCTCCACCAGAGTGGTTGTAAATGAAACCCTCGCTGGTTTCAAATGATTCGTACCCTTCCAGAGGAGAGCACCTTCGGAAGGAGGCAGTTAAAGGTGTCCTTAGAACAACTCTTTCTTGCAGTTCTGAAAGGCAAACCTCTCCGTTATTCACTCCACCCACCTGGGATCCCCAGTGGATAACTCATGTCTCTGCTCAGCCTGATTCGCAGTGTCACTGTGAGTCAGGCTCCGTGCAGCCTTGTTCTGGCTGCACCAGGATCACCTGACACCTGGAAGTGCAGAACTACTGCTTTGTTGCAAGAAACTGCCTGCCTAGCGTGCAAACGACAAAACCTTGGCGACCTGAGGATAGACCTGTGAACTGAGAGGGCTCCGTGCATCATGATTCAGATTTAAGTCTCAAGCCTTTCTGCCCAAGGTGGGAAGAGAGTTGAGTTGTGACCTCAGTAACAAGCAAAGAGTTCCCAACCTTGGGCTGCAAAGATTGCTGCAAAGTCAGCCTCTGTTGTCCAGAATCACTGTTGGCCCCTGACTAGCGGAATCTCCTTGCAGCTAGAGAAGACAGGATTATTTTTTTTGTTCCGGATTAGCATAATTTGTCTTGTGAAGGATGTGCATGGGTGACTCTCCTGGCACTGTGGTGTTGCATTCGAAGGCTGCAGGATCCCAGTCGGGCCATTGTGGCTGGCTGTTCTGCCCTTGGTAGCTGCTTTGGGTTCAAAGTCAAATGCGGAGAAATGAGGGATTTGACTCCCTGCCCATGGGGGCACAGCAGAAGTGCGAGTCAGCTCAGCCCGTGCTGTGTTTCCGTGCCTGGAGAGGCAGCTCGGCAGAGGCAACACAGCAGCATTCAAGCTGAGTGGGGAGCTTCAGGCTCCAGTACAGGCCGAGGCCTGAGCTTGGCTACCACACTGTGCATTTTCCGCAAATCCTGCCACTTGGGAAGACCAACGGTAGCTGAAAAGAGCTGGGAGGGCTGGTGGCTAGGAGCTGGAGGCAAGACAACAGCAACAGGGGAAAAAAATAACATAGCATTGTTGGTCTGCTTTAATGCTATGTCCTTCTCTCTTCAACTCTCCCATTTATCTGCATGTTTTCTTCGCAGGCTCTGAGTATCCTGTTGCTCCCGCATAATATCCCTTCCAGCCTCAACCTCCTCACCAGCATGATCGATGATATATGGCACTATGCAGGAGACCAGTCCACAGACGTAAGTCTTTGTGCTTCGCAGACCAGCTGGTTCTACCCCTCGGCACTGCAGCAAAATGACAGGTTGAAGTAGGCATCAGGCCATGTCTCTCTTGAAACGATCCGGTTGTTGCACGAGGAAGACATTTGCAGAAGCACCCGAGGGCGCTTACAAGCTATTGTCTAATTTCCAAAGAGACTTAGGAGCCAGTGGGACTAAATGCAAATTAGTGTCAATGGAATTAGTGCAAATTAAAAGGGCCTGCTTTCCTAGACTCTTTTAAGTGCTCTTTTTTAGATTTTTTTTTTTTTAAAGACACAGACAAAATGAGATTTTGAGACCTTTAAGAAGTCGATCCGGTATTCAGTGAGTGAGCAGTGTGTCTCTGTCAAAGCAGCTGTCGCTTCCACCAGCAGTAGCGTTTACAGATTTGACTTGAAAACCTTTGAAGAACCTACATAAAAATACCAGTAGCTTATTAAAGCTTTCATCTTTCTGGCAGGAAATGAAAGAAAATTATAACCTTAATTAAAGCAATTAATAAATTGCTTTAATTCATATAGATGTAGGGAGAGATGGGAAAAGCTAAATGAACCATTTTAACAAACTACTTTAATAAGCTTCTTTTACCTGAGTATAAAAGAGAAGCTAATGCAGTGAAAAATAAATCTGATGACAGAAAAATTAAAGGAATAAACCAGAAGAGAACGGAAAGACTGTGATTGCATCAGGATCTGCAAGCCCCTTACGGGTTATGAAAGTCAAATCAACACGTCAGAGCCGGTGTCTGCACTGAGCTGGTCCTCAAGTTTCCACACCGGCACAGGGACGGGAGAGGTTCTGAAGCTTGGCTTTTTGTTCGCACCTTCTGACCGGTTTACAAGAGTTCTCTTGGGAAGCTGTGATGCTGAGCCTGCTCCCCTCTTCCCAGGAACAGGGTTTAACGTCACTCGCAGTGTTGCCCCCTTCAACAGCGCCGGGAGCTGGGTAGAGCATGCCTGTGCCTCAGAGACCACTTCAGGTGTTTTTTTTGGAGCAGGAGGAGAATTAACAAAGAGTTTGGTCTGAGGCGCCTCAGAGATGCAGCTGCACGTGGTGACATCCCTCATGTTTCTCCCCTCGTCAAAGCTTCCAGGTCGTGCTGCAGACAGTAGAGCTTTCAAGCCAGCTGTTGCTTTCAAAATTAAGGCCAGTGTTTTAATTTCTCTGTTGCTTTGTAATTGTAAATGGAACAACCAGTATTTTTTTTCCAGGTACCCAGATAGTTTAATCACTGTAATAGCAGCAAATGAAGATGAAGATTCATTTTTAAAAATGTTTGTATTTTTAGTCTGCCAACAGTGCAAGCGCAACTGGAAAAACCGAAGACTTTGAGTTATCTGTGCATCTTTGTGCCGTGTAACCTGTTGTTGTAACGCATCCTACAGCATTGCTGCCAGCAGCCTACCGATGGCATTTAGTAATTCAGCAGGCAGCACCAGCATTTCAGTGACAGGATTTGGGAAAGGTGTATCTCTGGGTGATGTCCTGCACAGTTCTGTCCTCTGTTCCTTCCCTTTCTTAGTGCTTGTATCTGGTGCGAACTGCAGCTCCAGTTTGGTACTAAATATAGCCGTTTCTCACCTAGCCAGCTCTAGAACAGGAGCTTTGCGTTGCCTGCTAGCAGTCTGTAAAGCAAAGGTGAACCTTGCACCATGCACGCAGGCTAGCTGGGCAAGGGGGAATTCCTTGCTGTCTGCTGCAGGTGCCTGCTTGCAACCAGAGGCAGGCGGTGGGGATTTTGTTCAGCAGTTTTAGGCACCGTACTTGTGATCTCTGTCTGGTGCCACAGGAGCAGCTGTGCTGTCAGGTGTTGGTCTTGGCTGGTGGCCCACTGCCATCACAGGGATGAGTTACACAGTTTAAGCAGGGAAGGAATGTGCCGTCAGTAGGCTACTTTCCTTTGCTGTTCTCCAGTCTGCTTTCATGAGCCGCATTCTCAATCTGCATTCAGGTCACACCAATCTCTCTCTCTCTCTTCTCTCTCTGTTTCATGCCCTTTCTCTCCATGTTTCATGCCCTTGCAGTTTAACTGGTACACTCGTCGGGCTGTACTCACTGGCATCTACAACACCACTGAACTGGTGATGATGCAGGATTCATCCCCTGACTTCGAGGACACTTGGCGGTTCCTGGAAAACAGAGTAGCTGACGCCATGAACATGGGCAATACAGCTAGTCAGGTAACATTACAGGCAAGGTGTACGCGCTGCGTCCCCCTTCTCCCCAACCTCTGTGCAGACAGACCTGGTGTTGCAGTCGTGCAGCCCACACGTCTGCTGAGAGCCCGCCATGTGCTGGTGGGTGATTGCATAAATGCTGTCGGCTCAACATCAATAAATGCTTACGTGTTTTCCAGTAAAACGACCTGTAGGCGCCTTTTTTGTCAGACTGGCCCGATGGTTAGGAGACATACATTCCCAGGAAATCTCTTACATGTTTCTTATCTCTGGCTATCGTTTGTCTGCAGTGCTTGGCTTCTGTCAGCACCTTTCTGTAGCACATCCATGTTTGCCGTGCGTTCCATCTCTATGTTTAGGAGGCCGCAAGTGTAACTGCAGTAGAAAGTGAAAGGTCATGTTCTCCTCATGTCTCCTAGGTACAGTCGACCGGAGAAGCCGTTGTCCAGGGCCTGATGGGAGCTGCAGTTACTGTAAGTAATGCTGAAACCAGCAGGGCTGTAAGGGCAGAACTGTTTCTCTTCCCTGCCATACTGAATGTCAGCATGCTTTTCCTCCCAAATCTAGAGGACGGCATGAAAAAGAATTGTCTTTCATAACTTATCTACATGTAAGGATGATTTTCTGGGTAGTTTGGGGTTAGTTCACTGTTTTGTGGTGAAAGAACTTGTAATAGGGCGTAAAAAATTAAGTCTGAAGCTGCAGGGTAAGCTTTAGGGATGAGAGGCAGGCGATCAGAATAAATACAAGTGTTCTCTGTCGCTTGTCATGATATCTCTTCCCCTGCCTGTCCCTGCGATGGAGATCTTGGCGGAAGGTCCGTGCCCCCATGGACACGCAGGAGGCTGCACCTGTCCCTGAGCCACAGCAGGGTGACTTCCTCAAGCTGTTTCAGTTGACTGCAGTGTCCTTTCAAGGATTCACTCTCTTCTTGGTAGCATCCTGGACTGCCTTGTGTCCACGCAGGGGGACCTGCACTTCCTTAGGGATAGGAAACAATCCTTTGTGTACCCAGAAATGATTTTTGAAAGGCTTCAGGACCTCCCTGTGGTTATATTTTTTGACAACTCCCATTGCATTTAGCAGCAAAGGATTTCCTTGTTATCAGAAATACATTTTCCTTGTACCAGTATGAGACAAACAGGCTGGAACGTAAATTAGAAAGAATTTTTACCATCTGAAGCAGTTCTCAAGAATTTCTCCCACCGCCTTCCCCCTGCGGTTACAGTGGAATCATTTCGTATCTTTAGCATCTAGGCCTCTCTCTGCTTTCACATTTGCATGTGCCAAAAGGATCCTCCACCCGAGAAACCCCCGTGCTCTGTTTGTGCTCTTTTACCTCAGCACAATGCTGTCCCGCAGATCGGGTCCGAGGCCTCTCCCATTACGGGGTGTTCGGTCTGTCCCTGCGCAGATAAATGGGAGGAACGAGGCTGCTTCCGAAGGGGGGTGGGTTGCAGCCAGCTAGTTTTAGGGCAAAATCATCCCAGTACATTAACTATGAGAGGCAGCCAGTCCGGACCTCCCACGTTGGAGGGTGCCTTACAGGTGTGCTGAGCTCTCCAGGTCTCTGCAAAACGGGTGAGCGAGCTGAATGCCTCAAAAGCTGAAATGCGCTGTTGGGGTCTGTGTGTCCGCAGAAATAAAACCAAGCTGGGAACCTGCTGACCTAGAGAGCGGACTCAGGTGGGAGGGATTCCTGCGGCCACATCGAGGGCGACATTTCTGCACCCCTTTTGCATGCACCCCCGTCCTCTGACCGCAGCCGGTGCCTTTCGGCCCCACTGCTCGGCTCCCGGGGCTGCCCTCCTGCACCCCGGCTCCCGGGGCCTCTTCGGGAGCAAAGCTTGCTGCCCGGCAGCGCTGAATCCTCCAGGGCTGCGCAAAGGGCTTCGCGCCTCGGGAGAGGCTGGGGCACCAGTGCTTAACCCCCTTCTCCCTCTGCCCCACAGATCGGGAACCTGGCGGGCCTGAACCAGCGCCGGTGAGGAGGGAGCCGGCGGCGCAGTAGCGACGCGGGCCGCGGCTCAGCCTTCCCCGCCACCAATAAAGCCGCACCCGAGCCTGGCACGGAGTCTTTTTGGGGGCGAACCGGCCGCGGACCGCGGGGGGAAGCGGGGCGGGGACGGACCGGGCGGATCCTCCGGCAGGGTCCTCCGGGCGGCGGCGGCCGCCAGGGGGCGGGCGCGGGCGGCGGCGGCGTGGGACCGGTACCGGGAGCTGCACCGGGAGCGGAGCGGGGCTGCCATGCCGTACGCCAACCAGCCCACAGTCCGCATCACCGAGCTGACGGACGAGAATGTTAAGTTCATCATCGAGAACACGGACCTGGCGTGAGCACCGCCGCGGGGCGGGGCGGGGTGGGCGGGCCCGGGGATGAGCCGGGCCCGGGGATGAGCCAGGCTGTTGTAGGCCGCGGGGGCGGCCCCCACGGGCCCTGCCTCCCCGCGGGCACCGGGCGGGGGTGGCCGACACTCCCCGGGCCGGGGGAAGCGGGACGGGCCGCGGGGATCGCTGCCCTCGGGTCGCGGGCCGGCTGGCACCCCCTGTGCGGGCCCGGTCAGGGCCTCCGAGGCAAAGCCCGGGCAGGCCCGTGCGTCGCGGGGCTCCGGGTTCCCTCCTGCCTAAACGCAGGTGTTTCTCTCCCTCAGGGTGGCAAATTCCATCCGAAGAGTGTTCATCGCCGAAGTCCCCATCATAGGTACCGCCTGCCTCTTACCAGTGCTCACAGTCCGTCCCCCAGGCTGCTGTCCCCGTTGCTCTCATCGATGCCCTTCCATTTTCTCCTCCACCTCCACACTGCCTTCAGGTCGCCTTACCCGACTTCAGCCAGTGCTCTGTATCACCACATGCTTTCTCCGCTGGGCTGTAGCCTCCGTAACGTTTTCTGTGCCCTCGCGAACGGCTTGGCTTTTCCCCACAGAAACATTTCTCAGCTTGTGACTTTTTACTCTCTCTGCAGCCATCGACTGGGTCCAGATAGATGCCAACTCCTCCGTGCTCCACGACGAATTCATTGCGCACAGGCTGGGTAAGTGGTGGGCGTGGGGAGGAAGACAAAGACGTGCAGTGAGGCAGAGGTCTTGGGTGAAACCAGTCTGGAGGCTGCTGTCCCTCTGCCTGTCTCGGCAGGAGGGTCGGTGCTCCCGTGGTCTCGCTCAGACATTTCCCTGATTTCCTTCTTCCCACAGGTCTCATCCCGCTCACCAGCGATGACATTGTGGATAAGATGCAATATTCCAGAGTGAGTCAAGCAAAATGTTGTGGATGCTTATTTTGATGGTGGTGGGTGTCAGATCTGATGGGAAGCACAACTAATTTCTTGCTGGGAGATGTTTGGCGTAAAGGTCTTGACCCATGTCTGTCCCAGGACTGCACGTGTGATGAGTTCTGTCCAGAGTGCTCTGTGGAGTTCACGCTTGATGTCCGGTGCAATGAAGACCAGACTCGTCACGTCACATCCCGTGATCTCATCTCCAACAACCCCCGGGTCATACCGGTCAGTGCAATCCCTCTGCTTGTCTGCAAGTCCCCTCTCTGCATTCCTCCTTAGGATGGGGTGGTGAACACGTGAGATGCGGACAAAACAAGGCCTTTGAGCATGTTTCACACTGCCTGAAGCCCCTCTTAGAACATAGCGTGAGAGCAAAGCAGGAATATCTGCAGAAACAGCAGTGTGTGCCGGCACCCTCCTCTTCTTCGCTACCTTGTCCTTTGGTTACTGTCTGATGGCGTGTCAGGGTAGCGTCACCTTGTTAAAGCCTCGTCCAGCGTCACTCATCTCATACTCTGGGGAGGCATTAGTGTTCCCCTTCCATCTCAGCTCAAACACTCAGAGCCTGTGCACTCATGTCCTGCTTCTGTGTCACTGCCTTCCCTGCCCACCTGCTGCCGGGACATAGGCAAGGTCAGCCTCTTTGAAGGCTTGGCAGCAACCCAGAGGCCTCTGGTTTTCTGGTTCTTGGCTCTTGGTGCAGCAAGGTTTGAGGAGCCCGGGCCAGGGCACTGCTGCCAAACGGCTCTTGCCCCTTTGCCTTGGGGAGGGTTGGGGGAGCTGAAGCAGAACAGATGCAAAGGCACTTAATGGTGAATGTTAAAATGCTATTGAAGCCACATCTGGATGTCACCACAACCTGAGGGCTGCTTGTGATGGCTGGTGACAGTGTCTGCCTGGCTGAAGCCTGGCCGTAGCCCACTGTTTCTTGCTTGCTTCAGTGGAGGTGCTGTGGGTGCTGCGTGTCACTTGCCAGCAGTCATGGAAGTGACTTTGGGCTGTGTCGTAGAACCATGCAGCAGCACTGGGCCAGGCTGGAGCCCTCTCCGTCCTGCGGGGGAGAGCAGGTCAGGAAGCGAGCAGGCTGGTGGAGTGGGATGTTGCGTACATAGCTGCAGCTGCCTGAATTGTCCCGATTTCCATTAAAAAGGATGGGCTGGGTTTGTTGCCATGAGTTGTGCTAGAGTGGCCCTCTGCAGTCTCTAATGTAGGCGACTGCTGTTTGATGTGGGGAGAAAAGCTGATCTTGCCATTAATTTGCTTGCTTCGTCTGCAGGTAACATCTCGGAGCAGAGACAACGACCCCAATGACTATGTGGAGCAGGATGGTAAGCGGTGCTTCATTGGGAATAAGAGCTGAAGGAGGAAACAAGTTTTTCTTTCAGGCTCTTTGAACTCATTCTTCCTTTACTACCTGTGTAAGCATAAGGCAGCTGTAAAGCTGGCAGCTGAGAGGCACTGGCGTCACTGCATCAGTGGGATTAGCATTTCGTCTTAATGCCACTTAAAGGTTATCCCCAGAAGTAAAGTCAGAGGGTGCTTCTCTCTCACATCGTGAGAGCTTAGAGACAGCAAAGATGCGAAATGCTGTACTGTCTGCCATTGCTTGGCAGTCTGAGCTGTGCCTCTGGGCATATGTGCAACTCCTTTTTACTTAGCAAGATGTTTCCCAACTACTTTGGGGATACAGATGAGCCCCTTTAAGAATCCAAGCAAGCCCTGGCTTCTGCTTATTTCTTCCCAGGCACTAAAAATTCCTGCCTTTGTCCTCATGGGATCCTGTGCACTCGTTTCTACTCTGCAGCCTTCTCAAAGGGGTGTGTGCTTTTCCACAGACATCCTCATTGTGAAGCTGCGGAAGGGCCAGGAGCTGAGACTGCGAGCCTATGCCAAGAAGGGCTTTGGCAAGGAGCATGCCAAGTGGAACCCCACAGCAGGCGTAGCCTTCGAGTACGACCCAGACAACGCGCTGAGGCACACCGTGTACCCCAAACCGGAGGAGTGGTATGTCCTAATATCTGTCTGGAGGGACTGGAAAAGATTTTCCAAAAGGCACCTACATTTCAAGGGATAATTTAGATCAGGAAGTGATGCTCGGAGCATGCCTGTCCTTCCCTCTTGTGCAGACACTGCTCCTGTGTTAGGGTGCCAAAGCCAGTCCCTTGGCTGCAGCTGCTTGCAGGGTGGGCTGGGTCATGGCCATCTCTTTTCCTCCTCTCACGTACTGTCACTGCTGTTTTACCTCACTTTCTTGTTCTTTCCCATGACTTGTTTCTGGTTTTTTCTTCCCTGCACAAGTGGTTTGTGAGTCAGGGTAAGGTCTGAGGAAGGAACAGACCCATGCGAGGTGGAAGAGGTTGCTATGAGAGCAAAGAGTGACAGGTTAGATTGCAAGGCTGATTTTGCAGCCCTGTTTGTTTGAGGAAGCCCGGTGTGTGACTCCAATGTCACCCATATGTCTCCTCACTCCTGGAGAGTGAGCTCTGTCGGCAGGGTTTTCCTCTCTGGCCCTTTGCTCTGCTCTGACATACTACTCTGCACTGGTAGCATGCTGCATCTCATCTGAAAGTGACATGATTTTGGAAAGCTGCTGCCCTGCTTTGGCCAGAGCGAGGACTTCACCTAGCAGTGCTTTTCCATGAATAGGTACCTGAGCTGCTCCTGGCTCTGCATCCCAGTGCCTGCCTAGCAGACATCCTATCATCGAGCATGCTGGAGCCGGCGGCAGAGTGAGGAACAAGGTGCTTTAGCCAAGGCAGGGACTAGAGGGGCTGGGGGATATGCTGCCATAACAGCATGGCAGCAGGCAGAGCTGTGCTCAAGGTCAGCAGGACCTCGTTATGGGAGCAAGAGTTGGTGCAGGGACCACAGAAGCCAGGGCTGAGCAAGCGGGAACAAAGCCTAAGTGGAGCTGCAGCTGGAGAGGCAGCTCAGTGGCAGAAGGGGCTCAACGGGTTTTCCCCCTGTCACCACGAGACCCCGTGCTGCCAGATTTCACTCTGCAAATGGCTGCAAGCACTAGCAGGCAGGTAGTGGGCTGTTGTATCGGCATGCTGTCCACTCCGAGCCTGGGCGCTCAGATCCATTGCAGAGTGTGGCCTTACACTGCCCCTTACTAAGTTAGCTATCAGTAAACGAGCTTCCGGAGGCGCAGTTAGCCTAGATTTCACACCTCAGTCAGACTGCCAGGGGCTTTCCGCGTAGGAGCTGTCACCGAGATCCTGTGCGGCTAGGTTTGCACTTGGGAGACTTGAGAAGCCTTTTGTCACCAAGGGTGGAGATGCAGGTGAATCCATAACGTGCATGAAATGGGCTGGGATCTGCCCGCAGCCGTCCCAGCCCTGTTTTGCAGATGGAAGGGGTGAACCCCACTTGGCTTTGATGGCTCTGTAGGGCATGTTTGTGGGTCCAGTTCAGTCAGTCTGGGTGAGAACGGGACGTGCCAGGCATTTGGCTCCTTGAGCACTTGGTCAGGGCGGTGCTCTGGGATCTGCAGGAGGAACCAGGCTGGCTGGTAGCACAGGAAATCTGGAAATGGGCATTTTCCTTAGTGTTGATGGTCTGCACATGTGGGCTGAAGCTGGACTTTGGGAACCACCAGCTACAGATGAGGCTGTCAGGGGGCAAGTCCGTGAGAGGCCAGCTGTGGTGCGGTGGTGCAGAGCCGAGGAGGATGCTGCTGGGCAGTTTTGTGGTCAAGAGCACGCCACAAGAGTTGATGTGCTGGCCTGTCCTTTGTCACCAACCATTTTGGGGGTGAAACCTGGATCATTTTGAAGTTTCCCAACAATTTGTGGCAGGTAAATTGCCCTAAAGTTTAGTTGATTGTCTGATTGGTAGATGAAGCAAGAATGTCTCTGTGATGTAGAATTTCAGATCAGGACTTGAAATCATTTTAGGGTTCACTTTGGTGCTGTAAAAATTCTCTGGTTTAATTTCTGTAATGCTAGACGGTAAATCTTTGACACTGATGGAGTGACAGGCAGGGTTTGAAACACTGCAGATCCCAGGCAGGCCAAGCTCTTTTTGGACAAGGAATGTCACAGTGTGAGTTTTGGAGAGTTTGAGCTTTTTGGAGAGGTCAGTGTCGTGGAGAACAGCCCCGGCTGTGTGGCTGAGCACTTGTACCTCGGCAGTGAGGCGCTTCCCTGGCTGGGTGGCCCAAGGCAGCTGCTAACGTGGATTCTTCTATTCAGTGGCAGAGTCAGCTGTGTCTCCAGGAGCCTGGTGTGTTAGACAACAAGCTGTGTAGCTGGAAACAGTTCTTGAGAAGTTCTTGACAAAATACATGTAAAAGTTGGAAAAATCCCAAAGAAAGATTGCCATTGTCGCTGCCTGTTTCCCAACAATACTTCTGTCTTTCCAAATTCATCTGATTCCCTGTGAAGACAAGACAAAGGCCTCTGCTTTCCAAGGCTAGCTGTTATTTTTGGTTTGGTTTTTCACACTAGTTGCCTTCTGAGGCTCTTGCCAGAGCACTGGCACGCAGCTGGGCTCCCAAAGCAGCTGGCGTGGTGGAGGAAACCTCTGCCCTGTTTTTGGTCGTGGGTGGTTTAACAAGTAACATGAAGACACAGCTCTGTTAACGCTTTATCTCTCCCTGTGGTTTGTTACAGAGGATTTGTTTGGGAAGTGCGATTTTATTTAAGGCAGCTGACGATAGCATTCCAGGATCTGTCTTTGTTGGCATCACTGGGGCAGAGAAAGGCCAGCAGGAGACCTTGGTGGGCACAGGGTTTTCTGCATCAGCTTCTCAGACAGCTCAAGGCTTTGAATTTTTCATACATGGATTAAGCTCAGATATGATGCTCTATAAGCCAAGGGATGAAACTGGTAGAAAGATGTGTTGGCCTAGCTGATGCACAGGTATTGCAGTGATTTTGGTAGCACTGTATGTAGAGGAGCGGAGGCGCAGGACATCAGGACAGGGCTCATTGATGCCGCTGGTGTCTGAAGTACAGGAGATTTTTTTCCTGCTGGGCACAAGCTGACCGGGCCTGCCCGTCTCAGCTGTGCTGCACAGACAACGCTGGATTGCTCTGCTGTTTTCCTGGCCCAGTGAAAAGAGAAAAAAAGATAACATAAGGTCCATTGCTCCCTAAACAACGTCCAGGCTCCATAAACACAGTCCCTTCAAGCATGGGCATCGCTTCACTGTAAGCACCTCCCAGATTGTGCCAGTGTGGGTGGATGGAGCAACAGTACCCCGCACAGGGCTCGCTGAATTTGAGCAGAGCAGGGCTGATGCTCTTCCTCTGGCGCTGCTGGGTGACTGTGTGGCATTATTGAGGAGCTAGAAAGGGCAATGTGGGACTGAGCTTTTTTTTCCTGTGACTGGGTGTTAGATGAGTGCTCCTTTGCCTGCTGGACATCAGCCCCAGTGCTCACTCTCCGGCGCCAAACAGTGCTGCTGTGGCTGCAGCCAGGACTCTGTGCTGACCTTCCCTCCTCTTTGATTCCAGGCCCAAGAGTGAATACTCGGAGATTGACGAGGAGGATGCTCAGGCTCCATATGACCCCAACGGGAAGCCAGAGAGGTAGGAAGCTGAATGCGCTGCCGCAGCTGGAAAATGGGCACACCGGCTGGGTGCATCTCTTTGGTTTTTGTGAATACAAGACTTACATATTCTGCCCTGAAGTTTGCTAGCCCAGGGAGCTGGTGTTCACTTAAAAGCAGGGCAGAAGTTGGAGTTCACGAGTGATATGCCTAGGCCTGGCAGGTTTTCCCCTCTGGGAGATAGCAGATGGCACTGCTGAGTTTGTGTTACCAAGCAGGGCACTGCAGTGCTCGGTGAAGCGTGAGGCCTGCAGGGGAAAATGGCTTAGGATATTTATTCACCCGTGGGGGTCTCTCGGGCTCTGATTGCTGGTGGTACCCCCTCTCCTGGGATATTTGCACTGCAGAAGTGCCTGCAGCCAGTTGAAACTCCCTGGTGCAGGGCTCTGTGCTGTCCCACAGGTCACAGAGCTGAATGAATGGAGAAAGTGGCGAGAGCACTCTTGTAGCCTGTGGAGTCATGAGTGTCGGTGTCTCGGTCGTCAAGGGGCAGCACTGGCCGTTGCCCGGTTGGGAGGTGAATGAGGCTGGTGGCTGGGATTCCCAGCAGATCTCGCAGCGGTGGGTTAGGACAGGCTGGAACTGCTCTGCAGGTGCTCTCTGGTTTTGTACCTCCTCACGGAGCAGATGGTGGCTGATCCCCCTGACTTACAACCTCAGGTTTTATTACAACGTGGAGTCCTGCGGTTCTCTGCGCCCGGAGACCATTGTCCTTTCTGCGCTGTCTGGCCTTAAGAAGAAACTGAGCGACCTCCAGACCCAGTTGAGCCACGAGATTCAGAGTGACGTCCTCACAATAAACTGAGGTGGCCCCTTGCAAGAGACTGCTCGGGTGTGAGTGGTGCAGAGGGTTCCTGCCCCTGCCTGGCAGTGCTTTTGACGGAGCCTTTTGCCTCCCCGTCTCCCTCTCCCTTTCCTCGCCCAGCTCTGCTGGTCGGCGACACCTCTTCCCTGGCCCCCTTCCCTGGGAAAGCCATCGTGATGCATAGGGTAAAGCAGGAAGGGAATCGGTGAGCATCTTTGCTGGGACAGGCTTTGTCTTTAAGTGATCCCAGAGTTTTAGGCCAGAGTTTTGGATTCTGGCCACGTGGCATTCGGGGTTGGGAAGCGCATACCTGGGTTACACAACCCTACCTTATTTGCATGTGCATTCCTTACTGCGCTGAGTAAAGCCTTACCGGCTGTGTTCTGTCATCCCTGAAAGCTCATCTGGGGCTGCGGAAGGAGACATCACATCATTTACTTCTCTTCAATAGACATTAACTTAATTAGATCTGCTGTGGAGGGAGCGTTGCTCTCTACCGCTCATTGCTGCTCTTGACGTTATCTCCTAAGGATACCAGAACCCCCTCCAGCAGGTAGCCCGTCCTTTGCCGAGCCAGCACTACAGTTCAAGCAGATGTTTTAGGCTGGGCTGGTAAGCGAGATGCTGCAGAAGGCAGTGCTGCCGGGGAGCCCAGATGGGGTAGGCAGGCTTAGCTGTATTTACAGGCTCCTTTGGAGCAATCTCTACCCATGTGTTATATAATCTTTGCATGAGGAGCTGGGATGGCAGGGAGTCGTTAATAACCCCTGGCCGACAGCTTCAAATGTGCCTGCGGCCCCGGGGTGTGTTGTGTGCTGGGCTGGACCTTGGTGCAGGTCCCAAACTGTGACCACCGTAGCAGCAGCTCAAGGGCTCCAGCAATTTCCCAGGCCCCCCCTTCTCTCCTGTGTCAGTGCCCAGCAGGACTTGGGATGAGCTTCGGGGTGAGACGTTTCTGGAGAGATCTGCTTGTTCCCTACCGTGATGGCTGGGAGGGAGGGGAAGGTGTGCATGCCCTATGCTCATCCCAGTGTGGACGTAGGGCATGGGAAGGGCTTGGGGAGGAGGGAAGGGGGCTCAAGCTGAGCTGGAGAGAGCAGCCTGAGTCTGTACTGCCTTCCCATCCAGGGAAGAGCTGCTGCAGCCAGGCTGCTGCTTTGGTGGCCATGCTGTGGCACAGCCAGCTGTGGCCTGGCTCCCCAGGAGCTGTCCCGGTCCCTCCAGGGACCCCTGCCCTGGCTGTCTCGCCTTGAGACCAGCACTACGTCAGACAGTCACGGCACAAATAACCAAACTGGCACAATTCTAGAAGAGCTGGGAGATGGAGCAGTTCAAAATTCCTTTGCCTGGGGCTTTGGAGCCACCAGGGCCCTGGCGTGTCCCTGGAGCCGTGGGGTGACAGTGGGGTGCTGGCATCCCATTTCACTTGGGGTTGTTTGATGGAGGGTGGCAACTTGCTCCACCCTTCTCCCCTTCCCAGCAGTTTTAGGGCTTCACTGGAAATGTCCTGGCTGTGGCTGGAGGCAGAACAAAGCTTTGAGCCAGGCACACTGCCGGCAGCGCTGGGAAATCTCCCTCCATCAGCATTTTTCTCGCTGGCAAGCGCTACTCCCGCTTGCACTTCCTGAGCACGTTTGGATGGAACAGACAAACACGAAGGGTGGATGAGGGTTGTTTATTCATTGAGCAACTCCTTAAAAAAAAAGAAAACCCAAACATTATTTTGGTAATAAATGTTAATTTTTTTCCAGGTGAGGTGTGTAGTCAGGAAAAGAGAGCAGGTTACACCTCTCACCCAGGGGAGGACATGCTACCCGGTGGTACTGGGGGTGCTGTCAAGCCCCTCCACACCCGGCCGTGCTGCAGGGAGCAGCCCTTCTCCATGGCGCCGTACCCCCAGCAGCTCCCCAGCCACAAGCTACACAAACCCAAGACACACTATTTACACACCACAGGTTCCCACATTACAACACTCCCCCTCCCCAAAGCACAGACCTGGAGCTTTAAGGGCAGAAATAAAACCACCACCCACCTAACCCAGACCGAAAGAAGACTCCAAAGAAACACCAAGGTTTGCACGGCAATAAAAAGATAGCCCTTGTAAAGGAGGTCAATAAATAGGAGAACTAGAAAAAATTGCTTTCAAGTTCAGCACATGAAGCCCAGCTTCCACCCGGGTGAGGGCTTTCACCCAGACGTGTCGGCAGGCGAGGAGGGAGCGGGAAGGATGGGAATGCACGGAGAAATGGAGCTCTCCCCCGCTGTAGGCATGGGCTTCTCTGCCCAGGGACTTTTTATATCCACAAAGCTGCCCCTCGAGGGACACATGCTACTGGCCAAAACTGGTCTCTGGGTTGCCCACCAGCAAATAAACAGCTGTGGGTGGAGGAGTGAGGGGTGCTGGGGTGGGGGCAGCCCGGGAAAGCCGGGGGGCTTGGCTCTGCCCAGCTGCTCACCCCAGCCGCTCACCCCAGCCGCCCCCCATGGAAGGAAAACCGTTTCTCCTGAGACGTCTCAATTCACACGAGCGGTTCAGTAGCTTCGAGAAGGGGAGCTCAGGGGTGACAGGGCGTCCCCAGGAGCACTGCAATCTTCACGGGGAGGGGTGGGGTGCTGGGACCCCACACCATCAGTGTGGCACAGCCGCATCCTCCAGCACTGCTCCGTCCCCATGGCACAGTGATGCTCCAGCCTTCCCCCTCCTTGCAGAAAACACTGAATTTCTTGACCCCCACACTCTTCTCCACCTCCCAGCTGGATCCCCAAGAATCAACAGCCTCTGAGCATCTCTGCCCCAGGGCTCTTCAGCAGCCGTGAAGTTTGTGTTTGTGTGAGAAGGAAAAATCTCTTATAGTACGGATATTCAGTATGTATTTCAAGTCAGTCGAGGCTGAGCCAGCCATCACCTCTCGTAAGGTCAGGCCAGGGCGCGAGCCAGCACCTGCTCCCCCAAGGTCTTGGCACAGAGGATGCCCTAGCCCAGTCTCCATGGGGACTCAGAGGGGCAGCTGCCTACATCCTTGGCCACCCCTCAGGGAAGAAAATGGGGACCCCTGCCACGGTTCCCCCCACCACCAGCTCATGGGGATGATGTGGGCTCCCTGGTTTCAGGCTTGTCGCTTTTGGAGGACTTTGGCTTCAACAAGATGAACCTGTTGAGAAGGTCGGTGTCCAAGCTGGCCTGGGTGCCTGCATATGCCTCCCCTGGGGATGAAGCAGACGGTGGGCTCATGTGGGGCAGGGGACGCCCCAGGGGCCAGAGGAGCGGGTGGCTCCACCGTGGGGGACAGGGACACTCACCGGCATAGCTGGAGGACTCAGCCATGTTCTGGGAGCCGGTGATGTGGTGCCAGTAGGCGCTGCGGGGCAGCATGGTGGTGGGGGTGCAGGGGTAGGAGAAGTGCTCGGTGCCCTTGTTCAGCAGCTGCAGAGGACGAGAAGGGCATGAGGGTGACACAGGGCGTCCCGAGTGCCCCCAGCTGTGTCCTCGGGGCAGGCTGGAGCTCACCCTGACATTTTTCTCCATCTCCAGCAGGACCCTCTTGTGCTGCTCTGCGATGGCCAACGTGGCGCTGTGCACGCGCTGGTAGATCTGCTCACCCTCCTGCGTCTGGAAGGTGTAGAGACCTTCCCCCGCATCGCACATCCTGTGGGGATGGGGCATGGGGCGTCACCGTGGTCCCCAAGCCCAGGGATGATAAAAAATCCGCCCCCACCCCACCCCACGTGGCAGCTGGCCCAGCTTCCCACGCTTTAAGTGCTGTCCCCATGTCCCCTCCATAGTGCTGAGCTGGGTGGGACCCAGCTCCTGCCCCAAACCTCCCCGTCTGCGGCACACCCTATGCAGGCTGTGGCCATCACCCCGGCGTTAGGCCTGGCTTGGGGTGATGGCAGCAGTGCCGCCTCCTGGTGCACCCAGCAGGATGAAGGCACCCAGCGGTGGTCCCCGTCCCAGCCGGGGTGACATCTCACCGTCCAGCCTCGAAGGTGAAGCGGGTGGCATCACGCCCATAGCGGCGCAGGGAGCAGAGGGGCCAGGAGACCAGCTTCACCCGGGGGTTGTGCATGTCCCAGAGGTAGATGTTTTCGTGGGTGATCTGCAGCTTGCACTCGCCGTAAGTGTCCAGGTTGGGGCAGGGGAGGAGAAACACGTTGAACCGGTCTGCAGAGAGGGAGAAAAAAAATATAAAATAATTCAGAGGGGGAGCGTAGCGAGGCCAATCCCCGAGCGAGTGCCCCGCCGCCACGCGCTCACCTGTCTGCTCGCACTGCACACCGGGCGCCAGCAGGTCGGGCTCCCCCAGGCTGATGTCGCTCAGGCGGGCGCCCAGGCACTCCACTGACAGCATCTTGTACCACTCCTCCGCCTCCAGCTCTGCAAGGCACCACGGCAGCCCCTGGGTGACCCCGGCCAAACCGGGGCACCCCACCCAGCACCCCCAGCCTGGCTCCCTTGGGTGCTGTCCCGTACCTGAATCGCAGGTGAAGGTCCGTGCGGAGTCATCGGTGAAAACAATGGCCACAGCCTGTCTCTTGGTCTCCTTGGGCAGCCGGGTGATGCACTTGACGTTGCTGATCTCAGTCACCTGTGGCGGTGGCGGGTGTCACTGAGTCCTGCACCCAAATCCAGCCCCACTGCGCCCAGACCCCAGCCACTGCTGCACCCAGACCCCGGCTGCTGTTGCACCCAGACCTGGCCACCGTGGCACCCAGATCCTGGCTGCTGCACCAGACCCCGTCCCCTGGGCTGCACCCAGACCCAGCTGCCACTATGCCCAGACCTTGGCCACTCCTGCACCCAGACCCAGCTACACCCCACCAGAGCGCACAGGACAATACCAAGTTTAGGCAAGCAGGATCCCACTCCAGCATGGGGCCCTGCCAGCAAGCAGCACCCCAGCACCCTTCCACCACGGCCCTCACCTTGGGGCACCCGTGCAGGCTCGCCGACTTCTCATCCGGGTACTTCTCCAGGCGCTGGGGCCCTTTGCTGGAGGATTTCCGGAAGACCAGCCAGCACCGCCGGTAGATCTGCCGGACAGAGAGCACTGGCAGCTGCCACAGTGCAGGTGGGGGTCCCCGTCCCCACTCCATCCCCTTCCCCAGGGCCCCTGCCCGGTCCTGCTGACCCTGCTGGGGCTGGGGATGGGAGGGGACGCTGGGGATGGGGATATCCGGGGGCTGCCATCATCCCCCCCGCCCCGCCATGTTAGTTACAGAGCTTAATTAACGAACATGGGAAGGTTCCCAAGGGGCCCCCCATGCCGGTGTCTCCCTGTCCACTCTCCTGCAGCCCCGCTCTCCAGGCATGTCCCCCACCTCAAACCCACTCCCTCTTTGTTCTCCCTAATTAGCGTGAAATTACCCAGCATGCTCGTTGCTGCTGGCTCCTAGCGATGAAGGTGAGCAGCAAACCCCCCTGACCCCCCATCTGTGGGCGTTGCACTCCAGCACCCCCCTGATTTGCACCGAGCAGCCCCCCGCCACTGGCACGGGGCATCCCTGGTGCCAAAACTGGGTGTGCAGGGAAACTGGGGGGGGTGCTTAGGGACACCCCCCAAATCCCTGTGGTGACCCATGTCGGCGAAGGGGGTGTCACCTGGTGCAGGATCCGGTCGGTGCAGGATCTGGTCCCCTGGGGCTGCTGAATGATTTGGGTACCAACAAGTGGCCTGGCCCTACCCTTCCCCCCCCCATCACCACAGTCCCCAAAATGCTGTTTATTCAACCCAAAATCAGGGGTGCTGGTTGCCGCGAGAGGCGACGTGGCCAGGGCAACCAACACCCCAAATCTACAGGTGCCCTCCCCCACACCCACCCCCATTCCCAGAGACCCACCACTCACCCCCAGCTTCTTGCTCTTCATCCTCACATAGCCTTGCTTGATGATGTCGTTAAAATTCGTTGCCATGGCGATGGCCCGATGGGGTGGGGGTTATTTTGGGAGGGGGGGGCTGCCTTCACTTTTGCCCCCCCCCTCCATGCTCTTCCTCCGTACCTCCCCTGCCTCACCGCCGGCCCAGCTTGGTGCTAGCGGTGTCCCCCATCCTGGCTGGAAAAGAGAAATGACAGATCAACGGGTGCCATCTTCTTCCTCCTCCTCCCCCTCCTCCTCCTCCTCCTCCTCCTTCCCCTTTTTGCCAAACTCTTTTCCCTTGCCCAGCTTGTGCTCCCAGCAGTCACCTCTTTGCCCAGGGATGGATATGCTGTTGGTCCCTGTAAAGAGCAGCTTTCCCAGCACATGGCTTCCAGGAGAAAAGTCAGGAGACTCCCTGCCCTGCCAACGAGCACTTGGGCTGTGTCCTGCCCACACTCCCTCCACCACTCTTTCCACCCTTCATTCTCAGNCACTGCCTGAACCATCATAGTGGAACAGTCCAGCATTAACCCCTGCCAGCACGGCACTGCCAGGCCGGCACGCACGAGCAGTCGTGTGTCGCCCCCCCAGCAGCCCCAGCATGTGTCCCAGGGGAGGCTGGGCCTTACCCACGGGTCTCCTTCACCTCTTGCACTGCCCCTCCTTCCTCCCAGACTGCTTGCTTGGGCAGCAACATGGCATCAGTAGGGTTCAGTGTTAACAACCACCTGCCCGGCTCCTAACCTCGCACCCCCTGGCATAACCCAGCCTCCCTCCAGCCCTGCTGCAAGCTCAACCCTGCTCAGCCTGGTCCCTGCTTGGTCCCGCTGCCCCGGGGCTGGGGTGGCAGGAGCAGGCAGGGACCAGGTTCCTTTTCCAGCTGGAAAAATCCCCTGTAGAAGGCAGTAACCTAGGAAACAGGATGAGGCCATCCCCAGAGATGCAACCACCGCCACGACCTGCCTGGATGTCACCGGGACAGCTTCTGTCCCCAAAAGCCAGGCTGCCCCCCCCCACTGCCTGGGATCTTGCGCCGGCACTGGGGTCTGCTCTGAGGTGGCCCGTGGCCCATTGGGACAGGCGAGTGGGAGTGATGGGAGCTGGGACAGCACCCTAGGGACCCTCCACACCCCATTGCCCCCACCCCACGCACATGAGCATCCCAAGGGAATTCAGAGACGCTGGGGGGGCACCTCCTGCCCACCCTCCACCCTGTCACCTAGGACACCCCCAAACCCAGGCACTCCTGACCCCTCCATCACCCCCAGGTCTCCACCGCTCCCACCGGCATCGTCCCTCCCCGCGCTGTCACCCTCCGGCTGGGCACCCCCCGACACTTGGCACCCCGGACCTCGGCCAAGCCTCCTCCTGTGTCACCCCCCCGCTCCG
>VZSC01013070.1:51801-110194 GCA_013398225.1 Steatornis caripensis
CCGCGGCTCCCGCCCCCCGCCCGCGCCCGGGGGGGGCCCGTCCCGCTGCCTGAGCTCAGCCCGTGGCCGCGGCCGCGTGCCCTGCCCCGTTGCTCGTGGGCGCGTGCTTGCACGCGTGCGTTTCCCAGCCGCTGTGCTCGTGGGGGCTTGGCGCGGGTGTTCGCGCGCGGCCAGGCGCGCGCGTGTTGCACGACAGCACGCTTGGGCGCCCGCGCGCGGGTGGGCGTTTGCCCACGGGGAAGCTCGCTCGTGGGTGTTTCTGCAGGCGTTTTTACCTGCAGGCGGGCTGCGCGCAAGTGCCCGCGCCAAAGAGCCGCGCGCAAACGGTGTTGCGAGCGTTTGCGCAGGGCCCGCACGCAGGCGTGCTTGCCCGCGACCGCATTGCGCGCAAGCGTTTGCGCGTGAGAGGCTGCGCGCTGCCGTTCGCGGGCGCTCGCGGTTGCTCATGGCGGCTTGCAGGCATGCACGGGTGCGTGCTTGTGGGTGTTTGCACACGGGCGTCGTGCATAGCGGGGCTCGCGCAGGCACATGCTCGCACACGTTCAAACAGGTATTTGCACGCAAGCGTGCCAGAACACAAGTGTGATGCACATGGGGCTGCAGCTGCCAGACTTCAGCTTGGTCCCCGGCTTCTTTCCAGCCTGGGCCTCTTTAGGGTCTGAGTGCTCCTGGAGCCGCTGGGGCCGTGGCTGTGGTGCTGAGGGGCTGGTACGGGCTGCCGGAGCAGGTCTGACCCTTCATCCCTGTGGCTCTGGCTGCTCCTGCAGGATTGGCATTGCTGAGCTCCAAACCTACAAGTCGGAGGCTGGGGCTTGGGAGGGGACCCTGGGGGAAAAGGACATCCCCACCCAAGGGTCCCCATGGGTAAGCAGGTCCTGGACAGCCACGCAGCACAGCCCCTGCATCCCCACACATCCCAGTGCTGGCTCCGTCCTGCTCCTGACCAAGCAGCAAAGCCCCAAACCACCATTTTCACCCCAATACTTTTCCCTTTGCTGGATGCTTTTCAGCCAAAAAATTGGGAAATACAAGTGACCGAGAGGATTCGTGCCCCACGGGATAGGGAAGCAATGCCAAGGGATGCTGACACCCTTTTCTCCCCGAGCATCAAGTAAAGCAGGGAAAAAGAAATAAAATTAAAGCAAAACTGCAAATGCCTGTGCGTGTTCTCTCCAAGCCCGGTATTTTTCCACTGGAAACAACCCCAAAAAGCTGGAGGCGGGGGATGGTTTGCTCTCCCACACCCCTTTCCCTTCGTTTTGTGCCTGGAAAGCCCGGACAAGGGGCTTCGCTTGCAGTCGGTAAAGCGATTTTGCAGGCGGTTTGGCCAGAGCTGCAGTGTGTGCCGGCGGGTTGGGTTTTTAATCCACTCTTGGCACTAAAACTGGGCTTTGAAAGCAGGCGAAGTTTTTTTCAAGTGTATCTTTACTGTTTGCTTGGACGTGAGCATCTCAGTGACACTGGCAAGTACAAGGATGCACTGCAGCACCATACGATCTGTGGTTTTTGCCCTTGCCAAAATCAAACCTCCTTGGCCTAGGGCACGTCATGCACAGACATGGACAGTGACCCATCGTTGTGGTCCATGGACCGTCCTCGTGGCACCCTTCTCCTCCAGCTCTGGGTTTCCAGCCTGGCCTAGGGTGCCTGGCCATGCCCAGCAGCCCCCCTTAAATCCATCCCCAAAGGGCTCCCATTGTCGGGGTGGGTCAGACAGAGGCAGCTCGTTGCCCCACGCTGTGAGCTGAGACCTGGAGACTCGTTGCACGAGTGGCTGCGGGTGCTGGGCAAGCACAGGGCAGTATCGCTGCCCCATGGCGGGCACTGGCGTGGCTGAGCCATCCCCACTCCCCACGCCTCTGCACGTGGCCATGTCCCTGCAGCCAGACCCAGCAGCCCCTGGAGTTCGAGGTGAAACCTTTTGGGGCAAAGCTAACCATTCTGGGGAAAAAAAAGATGACCTATTTTCCTTCAGCTGGGCCAGCTGGCATTGCCAGGGAGCTGCACCATTGTGGCCGGGGACGATGTGGAGGATGCTGGCTCTGTCCCAGTAGTAGCATCAAAATGTAGTATCATGGAGTCATAGACTACCTTAAGTTGGAAGGGACCCATAAGGATCATCGAGTCCAACTCCCTGCTCCTCGCAGGACTGCCTAAAACTAAACCATACGACTAAGAGTGTCCTCAAGACGCTCCTTGAACTCTGACAGGCTTGGTGCCCTGACCAGTTCCCTCGGGAGCCTGTTCCAGTGACCCACCAACCTCTTGGTGAAGAACCTTTTCCCAATGCCCAATCTGAACTTCCCCATTTCCCTGTGTCCTATTGCTGGCCACCAGAGAGAGGAGATCACTACCTCCTGAGGAAGCTGTAGACGGTGATGAGGTCACCCCTTAGCCTTCTCTTCTCCAAGCTGAACATGCCAAGTGACCTCAGCCACCCCTCGTAAGTCTTGCCCTTGAGACCCTTCACCACCTTGGTCGCCCTCCCCTGGACACACTCCCATAGTTTGATGTCCTTTGTATAGCAAGGCACCCAGAACTGCACACAGCGCTCGAGGTGAGGCTGCACCAGTGCAACATAGAGCGGGACAGTCCCTTGACCAGCTCGCGATGCTGTGTTCGATGCACGCCAGGGCACGACTGGCCCTTTTGGCTACCATGGCACACTGTTGACTCATGCTCAACCTGCCATCAACCCAAACCCACGGATCTCTTTCCATGGAGTTGCTCTCCAGCCTCTCATCCCCAGTTTGTATGTATAACCAGGATGACCCTGTCCCAGGTGCAGAATCCGGCACTTGCTAAGTTTCATACGGTTGATGATCACCCAGTGCTGCAGTCTGCCCAGATCTCTCTGTAAGACCTCTCTGCCCTCAAGGGAGTCCACAGCTCCTCCTAGTTTAGTATCATTGGCAAACTTACACCAAACCATGCCGTGTCGATGGAGCCGGGCTCCTGCCCTGGTGGCACTGCTGTGGTGCCGGTGCTGCCACAGTGGCTGGTCGGGCTCCTCAGCATGGGAGAACAGGTGAGCTGGTGGTGGGGAGAAGCTCATTTGAGGCAGAGGCTTAATTATATCAGACATGCTCAGGGAGCAGGTTGTCTTTGGCCCGTGCTGAATCGCGGCTGCCTGCCATGTCCTTGGGGCTTGGTGGTGCCAGGGATGCTCCCCCTGGCCCCGTTCCTCACCAGGCTGCAAAAAAGAGTAAGCAAAAGGAAATTTAAAAGGTCTCTTGATTTACTCTGCTCATCTGCGTATGAACACTTCCTTTTCTACCACCCAAAACACTGTGCAGGCAGAGCTGGAGCAGCCAACCCCACCGAGGTGCTGCTGCTACCAAGAGCTGCCCCGTGCCTGAGGTAGGGGCTTTACCAGAGCAAGGATGCAGGGGGCCGACATGGTGCTGAGGGCTCGTCAGGTCACCGAGCCACTCCCCACGAAGGCAAAACACACCAGAAGTGACACCCGCACCCTGCCTTTTCTGGAGGGAGCAATGCCCTCTCCGGCTCGGCAGCAGCAGCAGGGATGGCATTCACCATTGCCGGCCTGTGCCAGGCAGCAAGGGAGGTCGGGGCAAGCGCCTGCTTTGGGTGCCCTGGGGATCCGAGACTTACATCAGTGAGAAGTAAAAGGGTTATTTATTATGAAACATCCTAAAGGGGACATGGTGGCTGTCCCTCGCTGGGGTCAGAGGGCAGCCTGCATGGGCAGCTGCCCGACACGCTGCCAACTGCGCTGCTGCTCCTGCCCCGGGAGCCTCCACCTGCACTCACCATAGCCAGCCTCAGCGCTTTGAAGCATGAATCCCATCGCTGCATCCACAGTAAAAACCATTTGTGCATCAGGGTTGCACCTCAGCACCGCTGGACTGGCACTCTCTCTCCCTGGCTGCTTTCGGTGCTGGCAGTGTTACCGTGGCAGGCGTTGCTGTGAGCGGCGCTGGGTGCGGTGTTGCAATGGATGCAAATCTTGCTGCCAGCTGCTTTCCCCCTGCCCTGCGCCGGGGATGCTTCCTCTTCCCCAGCTTGGTGCTGGGCCTCTGCCAGCAAGTCCCAGCACTGCGTGTAGAGCATGCCAGCAACCCTTCTGGCTTGTGGGCCGCTTGCCGGGGATTTGCAACCATGGGCTGGGATGGCAGTAAGGTCCGAGTCCTGGTTGTGGAGAGGAGAAAGCAGAAGCCTTGTCCCTGCAGTTTTATAACCTTACTGGTAAAACGGATGCAAAGGGCATCCTGCACCCTTGTTGCTGCGGCAAACACCCTCCTCCTCACCCTGCGCTCACGTCTGCTGCCAGCACAGCTGCTTGGCACTTCCGGGCAGGGGATTTGCTGCTGCCATCGCTTTGGTGAGTCTTGGCTCTGGGAGTTGGAGGGGAAGCCACTGGGACCCCATCCTTGTCCAGCACCTGTCATGTAGGAAGGTGCTGAGGGGATGTGCGTGGGGGCTCTGGGGATCTGCCCAGGTCCCTAGGTGCCTTTTGCAGGAGAGGCTCACAGCAATGCCCACCCCACCGCTCATCACCCTTGTCCTCTGCCTCACCACCTCCACCTTGCAGGCTCAAGGTAGGGAGCTCCCCCTCTCCTATCCCAGTGTGGGGTTGGCACTTTCCGGGGCTGTTTGGGGCTGCCCGGACTCGGGAGCAGGGCAGGGTGCTGTACACCAAGGCTCAGCTCCCGAATTGTCTCCATCAGAGCTGGAGGACATGGAGAGTGAGGTGGACGCCCTGGAGAAGGAGCTGCAGCAGGGCTGCGGCAGCGCCCTCCACGCCAGGGAGAGGCGAGCGGCAGCTCCCGCCCTGCTGTCCCCCGGACCCTCCACATCCCTCCCAGACCCACAGGGGCCAAATGCTGCTGCACCCTGCCCTGAGCACCCTCTCCGTACAGGTTAAACTGGCTGGAAGAGAAGCTGGCCCGTCAGGAGAAATACAACTTCACGGGCCGCATGATCGAGACCTATGTGTTCAAGTTCATGACCAAGCACTTCGGGGGTTAAACCTCAGCAGCTGTGGTGAGGGGCTGTGGTGGGAGCTTGGGAGCTGCTCCCCGAGGACGAGGACGTGGAGTGGCAGCATTCCCCGGGCTGAACAGCCGACTCCGTGGATGCTGTGGGTTTCTTCAAGGGAAGCATTTGGGCTGCAAAGCCTGACTCCTGGGTGGTGGGAGCTGACTGCTGCTGGGGGGCTGCGGCTCAGGGCCCCGTGGGCTCTGGGGACCCTGAGGACCGCAGCTGTCCCCGTGCCAGCCCAGGGCGCTCTACTGGCTTGCAGCCCCTCCATTAGTAACGAACACTCACTTCTTCTGCTGAAAGCAGACACTTCTCATTAAAAGCGCCGTTTTAATTGATGATGCAGGTCTCCTCCACCGCTGGAGGAGCACGGTGGCTCTGGCCGGGGTCCCACAGCCTCAGCTGCCACCCATCATCCTTGGCCCCACGGCGGGCAGAGCCGGCAGCCACGCTCTGCCTTGTCGTTAGTGAAGGTCCCACTAGATGGCACAAGGACTTCTAAGATGGTCCCAGGTCTGGACTGTGCACGCAGCAGGGCCGGCCGGCCGGCGGCACAGACCTCAGGTGGTGCTGGTTAGCGGTGCTGGTTAGCGGTGCAGAGGAGCCCCCTGACAGCCGAGAGGGGACTTCCGAGCCCCCTCCGGGAGCTGCCACCAGAGCATAGCACAAAGGACAATGAGAAGCGGGGACTCCCTGACTACATCCCCCCAACCCATGTGGTGCTGGCACAGCTGCAGGCTGGCGAGCGCGACTGTAAGGCTGTGGCACCCCCTCAAGCCCCCCCTGACCCCAGGTTTTTACCCACGACACCACCCCACCAAAAGCCCTCTGGCTTGCCCCAAAGCCAGTGCAGGGACGGAGGCCGCCATCAGCCCTTGGTCGGCAGGAAAACGGGCGAGCAGGGGAGAGTTTGGCATTGGGCGGACATGTTGGAGCAGAGGAGAGGGTGGGAATTGAGTAAAGGAACCGATAGCGCGGCTTTCCTCCTGCTCTCACTTAGGAAGGCAGACCCCAGGCAGAGCTCCTCAACACGACCAAACACTTTATTGGGGTTTAAGCAGTCCAGCGTGCAGGGAAGAAATAGGGAGGACAAATTGCAGGGACTAAAACTATCGGTTGGAGGTGATGAGTCAGCCCTGAGCCTCTGGTGCATCCCCATATGCTGGGCTTAACCCGAAACTGTGCCCATGATTTTGCCTTACCTGAGATTTTGGAGCTGGGCATCCTGCTCTCCCTGCTGGGATGTAGGGCAGCGTCACACCGTGGTGATGCTGGCATGGCCGCGAATCCGCCTGTGGTGGCAGCGGGGTACCCATCACCCCCATGCTTGTAGTTTGTGGGGTGTGGCAGAGAGGTGCTACTTGCTGGTCTTGCCTGTTTCTGGTCCGGTGGCAGGGGACCGGGCATCACAGGGCAGCCTCAGGCAGTGACACATTGCCTGTCTGCCTTCCTGTGCCGCTCTGCTGAACGACGCTTCCCTTCCTGGCTGCTTCCCAGGGCCTGATTGTGGGCAGCGAAGGAAGCCGCCGGCTCTTATTCTTTGTTCCATGCACAAAGGGCAGCCAGTGCCGCCGAGTTTCCATCCTGCCCACCAATGGTCAGGACAAAAAGCCCCATCCTGCCGGGGCCGAGTGCCCCCACCTTCCACCCGCCGGGCACCGTGGTGTCCACCCGCTCACAGGCGTGCTCCCGCCGCGTGGCGATGAGCTGGGCATGTCTCACCACTCCGGCGGTTGACTTCAGCTATTAAAGAAGCCTGGGGGTTTGGTGAGGTGCCAAGTGCCCAGCTTGTGCCCCATGAGCCCCACCGTAGGAGCGTCACATCCCAGCTGCAGTGGCTCCATCCCCCCCGGCTCGCTCGGGATGTGCTTTCTGTGCCCCTTCCTCCCCGTCTTGAGATTTCGGGGCTTGCAGTGTGAGTCACACCAGCTGCCCGTGCCTGTGTATGCACCAACACCGGCACGTGAATAAACCTTGTTCCGGTATCCGGTGATGCCTGGAAAACAATTGCTTGGTTGGTTGCCTCCCGGCAGCAGGAACACAGCACCCACGGGGCACGGTGGTCCCTGGGGAGCTGAGCCTGTTGTTGGGCACCAGTGGGACACAGTGGTCCCTGGGGAGCTGAGCCCATTGCTGGCGACCAGGGACAGAAAAGGCACTTTTCCCACTCCGCCATGCCAGGAGCGGGGTCAAAACACTCCCCGAGGTCCCCTGGGAGTGCAGGGTGGGCTCCCACCTCCCACTATCCCCAGTGTCCCCCAGTCCTGGGGCACCGTGGGCAGGAGAAGGGGGAGCTGGCCATCTAACCTCCCCAAGGAGAAATAATCCTGTTTACCTTTCCCTGTGCCTTATCAGGCAAGAGGCCAGTGCTGAGCTGCCAGAGGGGTTGTGCCGTCCTTTTTTTTTCCCGGCAGCTTGGTGTCACCGCGGTGCCTTCACGCTCCGGTGCCAGCCCCAGCCCGAGGGGCAAAGCTATGGAAATATTGTAAATCCTCTAAATTTTGGGGAAACAAGCAGCCAGGGAAGAGACTAAATTCATTCGGGAATGTGTGTGTGTGTGTTGGGGGGCGGTGTTGGGATCCAGCTTTAGGACTTGGCTGCCAGGGAGCTGAAGAGCCCGGTTCCCACATCCCATGGGAGCATCCTCACCCAGTGCTTGTGCAAATACCCCTGGGGACCAATTTTCCCCCAGACTTCCCTGATATCATCGCGGGTTGATTTGCAAAGCTGAGCCTAAACAAATAAGTTGGGTTTATTTCTCTCTCTACGGTTGGGTTTTATAGCCCTGGCACCTGGTGAGTTGCTGTTATCGTTGCTGCCAGACGGAGCAACCCCGACGTGGGGTGGGGGGAACCACCTCCCCATTTCATGTATCTTCGGGTGCGAGTCTGAGGGAGGTACACCGGAACACCCATAGCCCAAGGATCACCATCCTCCAAGGTTCCCAAAGGTGCTCTGGCATTGCTCACTGGATTTGGATGGGGAACCTCCGGGCGTCTCCTCCCACCACCACTCTGCTTCATCATCCTCATCCTCACCCTCCTCCTCCGCTAACCGAAGCTAAGCTGAGCCCCGCTCATGGTTGCAGCTCCGCTGGGAGCACCCCAACGGGCATTTAGGGGGAGTCTCAGCACCCCGGGCTGGGGCTGTCACTGCTCGGCAGCGGGGCTGGCACTCACGGGGTCGCCCTCGGCTTCAGACGGCACTGGGGCACCTCTGCCCGTATCTGCCTCACCTTGGCTGGCAGCAGCCTGGCAGGGAGCTCGGCGGGATGTGCCCTCGCCTGCTGGAGCCTGCTTGTCTCACGGCTTCCCCGGCACGCTCCCACTCGCCTGCTGCCAGCACTGGGGCCTTCAGGAGCTTTTTAGGGAGTTTTAGGGCTTCTAGGAACTTTTTGGGTGTTTAGGAAGTTTGGGGGGGTGGGGGAGCTTTTAGGGCTTTTAGGAACTTTTAAGGCTTTAGGAGCTTTTAGGAGCTGTTAGCGTGTTTAGGATCTTTTAGGGCTTTTAGGTCTTTTAAAAACTGTTGGTGCTTTAGAAGCCTTTAGGGTTTTTAGGAACTGCTAGGACTTCAGGAATTTTTAGAGGGTTTAGGAACTTTTAGGGTTTTGGGAGCTTTTAGGAACTTTAAGTGGTTTTAGGATCTTTTAGGGTTTTTAGGAGCTTTTAGAGCTTTTAGGAACTTTTAAGGTTTTAGGAGCTTTTAGGACCTCTTAAGGTATTTAGGATCTTTTAAGGCTTTTAGGTCTTTTAGGGGCTTTAGGAGCTTTTAGGATTTTTAGGAACTATTAAGACTTTAGGAGTTTTTAGGGCTTTTAGGAACTTCTAGGCATTTTAGAAGCTTTTAGGAGCCTTAGGGTTTTGAGGAGCTTTTCCGATTTTGAGGCGCTTTTACAGCTTTGAGGACTTCTGTGGTTTTTCAGGAACTTTTAGGGCTTTGAGGAACCCCCCAGGTTGAGCAATAAATCCTTTCCAGGCCCAGCGAGTGCCACTGGCCTGAGCCCAAGGGCAAATGTCCCTTGCAAGGGACAACACAAGGATTTCCTCCCTCTCGCGCTCAGCCAGCGTCTTTGAAGACAGCAGCACGGCCTGCCGACTTACAGATAATCCCGATAACATCAACAAGTGCAGACATCGACCTAAAAATAACTCCTGATAACGTCAAGTGCAGACAAAAGGCTCTTTGTTCCATAAACAGTGGCAAAAAGATGGTATAAAATGTCCTTTCCCCACTGGGGGTCCACCCACGGGGTGCACACCTGATCCTCTCCTCCAGGAGGGCCTGATCCTGCAGCAGCTGTCGCTGGGTGTAGCAGCATTATTCCCAGAAGGAGGATTTACGGTGTTTCCCGAAGGAGGTGGTCGGGATGACCTGCAGCGGGAGGCTTGGCTCGCTGCAATGCTCCCGCAGCTCTGGCTGCCACGGGCATGCGTTTCAGAGACAGCCCTGCTCCCCATGGCGTCGGGGTGATTGGACTTCAAAGGCGGCCACGTTAGCCATGGTCCAGCTGCGTGAGGCTGTGTGAGCCACTTCCTGTGGGAGCCGCTTCCCGTGGGAGCTGGGGAAATTCAGGGCTTGGAGCTGGAAATTAAACCAAGCTGGGGGGATGATGCGAGCGTGTGGGATGTCCCTCGCTCCGGGGTTCCCCGTGCAGCCATGGCACCTCTGGTGCCGTGGCCGCCTTTTATCTCTATCGCCTTCCCTGCCAGAGCGGGAGGTTTTTTCCACCCTTCCCCCAGCAAAAAGAAAAGTCTCATTCAAGCCATTGAAAATATCTGCAAGAACACCCAGTGCACTTCCCGGAGCCCTCTCTGCCTTCCCTCCTCCCTCTGGCTCTCTGCAGCGACGGCTTTCTCCCACCTGGCTGCTTTTCAGGGCACACAAAGGGCTGGCACGGCTGGATGCAGGCACCACTTGGCAGTAGCTTTGTCCACCCCTGCGGCGCCTGTTGCTGCAACAACACCTCCAGCCTCAGCTCCCGCTGCCACCACGGGGTCCCAAGGGCAAGGGGCAAGGTGCCCACCTCTGGCCTTGGGATGGGGTGTGGGAGCCGCATGTCCTGGCCAGGGGTCACATCCTGGCTCTGCACCCCACATCTCAGCCCATCTCCTCCAGGAATGTGCCATGGTGGCATGGGTGACCCCATCCCCAGCTCCTCCCCTGGTTTGGGGCCTGGGATCCTTGCCCTGCTTCTCGCCTGCCTCGTTTCCTGCGGGGAGCAGGACACAATTCACAGGGACACTCTGTCCCGGCTGTTTTCCCATTAATTGTTATTTTTTAATCCCATTCGCAGCCAGGCCTGCAGCCTGCCAGCCGCCCAGCTCCTTCCCTCCGCTGGCCACCCGCCAGCCCGGAGCTGAAGGGCAGCGGCATGGGGCACCCCACGGCTCCTGCCTGATCCCCACCGTGGTCCCCTAGCACGTCCCGGTTCTGAGCCCGGTGCCGGTGCGGGCCGGGCGGGTGATGCATTCCAGTGCTCCCAGCCCGGTGCTCCTAAGCCGAGCCGGGCTGAGCCGAGCCGAGCCGAGCCCAGCCGAGCCGAGCCGGGCTAAGGTGGGCAGAGCCGGGCAGAGCCGGGCAGGTGCCGTGCCTCAGGGCTGGCGGCCCCGCGCTCCCCGCAGGGATCCCGGAGGGTCCCGGAGGACCCGTCCCGGTCCCGCCCCGCTGAGTCACCGCCTGCCCGGGGGGGCCGGGCAGGGGCGGGGCGGACCGGGCCGGTTTGTCCCGCCGCGCCGCGCCGAGCCCAGCCGGGCTGCAAGGTGCCGAGCGGTACCGAGTGGTGCTGAGGGGTGCCGAGCCGAGCGGTACCGAGCCGAGCCGGGGCAGCGCGCCCAGCCCGACCCGGGCACAGGTATCAGGGGCGGCGGGGAGCGGCTGAGCCGGGCGGGGAGGGAGGGAGGAGGAGGAGCGGGGAGGGGGGGCGGTCCAGTGTTTGCTTTTGGGGTCCCAAAGGCCACGGTCAGGGGCCAGGCACGGCCTTACTGGGGATACTGGGAGGGGATGCTGCGGGGTCCTCGGTGCGGGCGGGGAGGCGGCGGGGGCAGGAGGCACCCACTGGGTGCGCGGGCGAGCGGTGACCTCGGCCAGGGAACTGCCACGGCCCTGGGCATATCAGCCCCTGGGGCCAGCCCAGCAGGACTGGGGGGCACCGGGGCTCTGCGTGGCTGGGACCGGTGCCACTGGGCAGCACCCTGGGGCGCTCAGTTGGCTGGCGGGGCAGGGAGCAGCCTGTCTGGATGGAGCTAAGGGGTGCTCCTTGGGTGCTTTGGGGTGCACCCTCCTCCGGGGGGTACGGGGACGTTTTGCCCCGCCGGGCATGAGCAGTGGGTGCGACACCTCCATCCGGGCAGAGACCGGTGGTCTCTGCCCATGGCCAAGGCGCGCGTTGTCTGGTGAAGGCTCTATCCCTGCTAAATGGGGCTTGCCCTTGCCTGCCCTGGAGCCAAGCTGAATTCCCGGGCCACGGAGCCACGAAGCCCCCTGAGCCACCCAGGACCAGCTGCTCCCGGCTGCTGCCGTCGGCACAGCTGAGACCCATGAAGCCCCCGCCACCGGGCTGGGCCCTGCGTGTGGCCGCTGCTTCCCACCCACACCAGCTCACCCCATTCCTCCTCCTCCCATCGGTGCAGCATCCCCACTGCCGGCGTGTCTCAACAGGGTGATCTCCCTCCCTTAAAATGCCTCTTGGGGGGATTCCTCCTGCAGCATCTCAGCTTGCTGCTGCCGGTCCTGGCACGCTGCTGTGGGATGCTCCGGGTGCTCCCTGCCCGCAAGCTGCCTGAACTGCTGCTCCAGAGGAACCATCAAAACCCAGTGAGGCCAGCTGGAGAATTGAAATGAAGTCTCCTGGAATAACCTCCTGGCAGCAAGCTGGAATGACTGTTGAAGAGGGAAGGCAGCCAAAGCTCTTTTCACGGTCTGAGGGCTGCAGTAACCCCCCTCCAAGCTCCACTGCCAGCGGGGAGCCAGGAGTGTTTTGGAGATGGCGGGGTGGGGGGGGGGCGGCAAATCCTTTAAGCCTGGGACCGCAGCCACGGTGGGTTTTGCTGTGCCCTTGCCAGGTTTGCAGCTCCCACGTGAGTTAAGCCAAGGCCTAAAAATGCTGCATACTTGGTTGCAGTCCAGCTCTTAATCCCGCAGCCCGGGGGCTGCTATTTGCAGAGCAACAGGTTTGCAAGCAACTGCATGCTGCCGGGCTAGGGGACCCCCAGGGCTGGCTGTTCCCGCACGTTGCAGCGGTCACCGTGGGTGTCGGAGGGATGCTGCGCTGCGGGGTTTGCAGATAGCAGGCTGGGCGGCTCCCAGCGTGCCAGTGCTGGTGCGGTACCAGCTGGGCAGCAGCCTGCCAGCGCCTGAATTTCGGGAGGGCTCTGACCCGCCAAGTCCTTTCCCATCAGCTCATTGACAGCTGTGGTTTGGCAGGGTTCTGTGGGGGCCCATGGCCTCTTACCTGGCTCCCTGGGTGCCGTAGTTTTTGACCTGGCTGTGCTTGGCTTTTCTGCAGCCAGAAAAGCCCACCGGGCCCAGCTTCACCCTCACTGGGCTCCGTGTTGGCTGCTTCCCATGCCAAACCCCAAATGCCTGGGAGGCTGATTCGGAGTGGTCCTGGGATGTTCTGTGCTGCCCCATACCTCGCTTCCCGGCACCTGCGGCATGGGCAGGCAATGGGGGCCTTGTTCTCAAGTGGAGGGGGGACAAGACCTGGGAAGTGACAGGGTGTTTTGGAAGCCATTAACACCCAGGGGGGTGTTTTGGGTGGAGGGAAGGTACAAGCCAACCCACAGGAGGAGGCCGAAGGGCTGCTCCCAAAGAAGGCTGAGCGGTGGGATTGTGCCATAAGGACGGCTGTCTGTACCCCACAAAGCCGGTGGCGTGATTCGAGATGCCAGGGGAGGACAACCTGCACTGCTTTGTTCCCATTTCACAGCAGCCCTCAATTCGCCGCAGGCGTACCAGGTCCCTTGCAGACCGTTTGCAACCCATGCCGGAGCCACAGGCTTGCATGCCATTAATCTAGGGGCCGTGTTGCCCAGGCACTGGAGGAACTGCTAGTTTAGTTTGCTGCGACGTTTTTGTCTGTGGTGGTTTTTAGGAAATGGAAATTTTTTAGAATTTTTAATGTGAAGACCCAGCTTTAAGCAAACACTCCATCTCGAGAGCCTCATACTCGAGCAGTCTGCCTGTGCCAGCCTCCCCGCGGCTCTCCCCTTGCCTGCTCGGGAAAGGATGGTTGCCAGCAGTTGGCGAAGGGCAGATCTGGCAGGGAGCTGTGCCGCTCCCGAGGGAATCTTTATCAGGTCTGGTTTTGTTGAGAAAACTCAGCTTGCAAGGCCTGGGTGTTGAGTTCAATGTCATGGCCCAGGAAAAGCCAAACCACTATGCCCTGACCTGCAGCACAGGCTTGGCACAGCCGGGCTGCCGGTGCGGCACAGCTGCTGCTCAGCTCCTCGGGCACTAACAAACGCGCCGGGTCGGACCCTGCCGCCCACCGGTGACGGGAAAGGCTCGCATGCCGATGCCGTGAATAACGTGCGGGCTGACCCCTGTGCGCACAGGCCACTGGCCAAGGACAAGGCCACTTTGTGAAGCAGCCGGGTGACCAATGCTGGGGCATCCCCTTTGCAGGGGGGATCCCTGCCTCCTTGGCCAGCTCCAGCCCCAGGGCACATCCTCTGCAGTTTGTATAGTGGGGGCCGGTCGTGCAAAGCTGTAGGGACCGGAGCCCGTCCTGGCTTGCCTCTCCGTGCCTCGGTTTCCCTGCCTGGTTCCTGAGACCTTGCCGGGGTAACAGGCTGCGGGTGACAAGCTGCGGGCTCCTCAGCATCTCGAGGAAGAGAGCACTGCCGTATTTTCCTAACAGATCTGGAAGGAAAACAGAGATAAAAGCCGCTGGATCCCCTCATTTCCAGTGTTTGTCTGAGGCACCAGAGCATCTTCCCTTCTCCTCAGGAAAAACGTCACATCCAAAAGCCACGTGCCACCTCCAAAAGCTTAAATACCTGCTGCCAGGTCACCCAGAGAGCTGTAAGGTGGTAGTAAACACTAGGCTTTTTTTTTTGTGGGTTTTTTTTTTTTTTTCACATTTGCCTACTGATTTAGAGGCAGCAATATTATTCCTTGGCTTTTCTTTCCAAGACCTGCGTGTTCTTTTAATGGCAATGAGAGGATACCATGTGCTGCCCGGGGCTGACCCTCCCGCCATGCTGGTAGCAAGAGAGCCCACTCTAGACTATGTAGCCCCAGCAGTGTGCCCACTACTTCTTTTTACAAGATCTGGCTGATTTGGGGCCAACCCAGGAGTTTTGCTATGCGTTATTGTTCTTGGAGGAGCTGAGTCCCCCAGCTCCGGCTGGGGCAGTGGGTAAAGCCATCCTGCCTCGGGGGTGATGGAGAGGAGGTAAAGTTGGTGCCAAAGGAGGTCTCTGCTTGCTCACCGTGATAGCGCGGGGCTTTTGGAGCTGGATGGCACTGGGGAGATGTCCTGGTGGCAGTGGGGACGTGCGGCATCGCTGCCACCCAGGAATGGGAAGATGATGGGGCAGGATCCAGCCCCGGCATGGGCTCAGCGCGTCTGGCTGCCTCCGGTGCTGCTTATCGCCGGCACGGACGGGAACTGTGTTTTCCCGCTGTGAAACCATTTTCAGGGGATTTTCTCTAGCTATTGTTCGGCTCAGGAAACAGCAATTGGTGTCGGGGTGAGCGGGACCATATAGGGCTTGGAGGGGAAGTATCAGCTCCCCCACCCACATCCCTGCAGGGATTTCTGATCCCGGTTGAGTAACGTCTGAAATCCTGTCTTCTGACCACCCCAATAAAATCCCAACGGAGTCAGTGCAGAGGGATGGGCTGAAGCCTCATTGGGATTCAGCATTCCCCATGTGGAGGGGATGCTTTCCCAGCACACCAGCTCTGCACCATCGTGCCATGGTTGGCATTCGCCTGCCGCTCTGTTGCTTTTAAGCGATCCAGGTATTTCCCATTGCCACCGGCATCTTGCCACCCTGGATCCGTGCTTTTCAAATACGTGCTCGTGATTCCCACACGTGCAGCAAGGCACCAGGATGCCGGCCCCATCCACACCCAGGTACTGCTGCCAAGTTGTGCCTGTGCCATACTCTCCCAGCACACACCAGGGAACCTCGTTAGCGCCGCACTCAATTATAACCGTGGCAGCAGGTTAATTAACAACCCCAAGACCCTGTCTTCCAGTGATAAATTGCTGCAAGAAGCAGACGGGGAGGGACTGTGACCAGGCTGTGCCCACGGTGATGCACTGGTGCAGGATGTGCCCTGGATCCGTGCTGGCTGGAGAAACCTCCGGAGAAATCCATGCTGGTGGGAGAGACCTGCTAACAAGGATGCTGAGTTTTCAAGCAAGCATTTTTCCCCCAGCCTTATCTATCTGACAACCCTTGGGTGCCTGGGAGAGCTTACGAGCCTTTGCAGGTGATGCTGGTGGGTGCCTTGTTACTGGCTTGCAGCAAAAGGAACAGGATTGGGCCACTTGGTGGGTTTCAAGACAGACATTTTGAGAGCAGCCCAGGAGTGGGGTGCAGTGGTGGCAAACTGGGTGCTGGCTTGGCTTTGGGCATTGGCAAGTGTTCAGCTCTACCAGCTGGTCTGGCAGCACCCCCCCCCGCCCCCCACCCCGATGCTGTCCCACCCTAGGGGGGGGAGCTCCTGGTGGTTGCCAGACCCTGGCAGGACACGTCCCACCAGCCTCGACCCACTGCTGCGGTGACAGCAGGGTGAGGAGGAGGCAAAGCTCGATGCATCAGCAGCACCAAAGACGCAGTTCATAGTGTGGGTAAGGCAGAATGCGTGATGGGAAGGGCTGCGGGTGCGAAGGTTGCGGCTGGGTGTAGCGTGTGGGAGTAGCAGTGCCCTAGGGTGCTCAGTGCTGGCCTGAGCGCAGGGCGCAGGAGCCCCAGCTGCACATAAAAAGAAAGAAAATTGTGGTGAAGCAGGGTGCAGATGAAGGGAGGGGGAAGGGGACGCCGAGGATGTTGCCTGGCTGGTTGCGAGGGGCAGAAGGGGTTTTGGCAGCTGCGGTTGCTGCATCTGTATCACCAAATTGAGCCCAGGAGAGCCCAGTTCTGCTGGGCTGAAGTGACAGAGTGGTTCACAAATTGTCCAGCTCCCCAGCTAATCTGCAGGAGCTGAAAGCACATAATAATTTTAGGGCTAGTGAATTAGGAAACTGCTGTTTCCTTTTGTTCCTATCGCTCGTGATAACAAGCCAAGGCCCAAACCGAGGTGTGAAGCAGGGAGTGGAAGAGGGGACCCCTCCCATGTCGAATCATTGGTGGTTGGTGCCTGTGCAGGGGTGGTGGGGCACCCTTTCCATGCTGAGAGCTCAGGGACTCAGCTGCCAGCCTCCCCCATCCTTCCAGCCCCACAGCCAGGCGGGATGCCCAGTGCTCCTGGCTCCTTCTGGTGGCAGAGGCACCAGGGACCTGGCTGTGTCACCGGCCAGTGTCCCGTCGGCACAGCCTTTGTTCTCCATCCCCAGACCCCGTGGTATGGGTGATACCCAAATACTCACGTGGCCCCTTTCTTTTGTATCCTTCCAGGCTCCGCTTTCTCCTTGGAGTCCAAGCCAAAGCAGAGAGCTGCCTGGGATGAAGGTCTTCCTTCTGCTCCTTCTCTCCCCCCTCCAAGGTAGGCTACCCCAACTGCGTCCTGCTGCAGGCCGGTGGGCCAAGCTTGGGCTGCTGGAAGCAATCAGCAGGCCCAAAGAATTGGCTGTGGGGCACCAAGGGGCATTTGCAGCCGTGGCTTCCACAGAGACAAAACCTCTTGTGGGCTGACGTGCCTCTGACGGGGTCTCTGGGGCAGGATGGGTCCTTTCTAGAGAAAGGAGATGGTCTCCATCCGTCCTCTCTGGGGGTGGAGAGCAGCTCTGTCGGTCTCTGCCAGCCCAGGTGGTGGCACCGGGGAGAGGGTGGCACCAAGAGACGGAAAGTCCTGCTGCCCCAGGAAACCATCCCAGCGTGGCCATGGGGACGTCGGGGAGGTGGCCGCCATCATGCAGCCCATCCAGCATGGGGTCGGGATGTCTGAGCCAGAGAGCCTGGCATGCCATGTGCGACGGCTGCCGCAGGGGTGCAGTGTTTGCCAGGGGTGGCCCCTCTGGCTGAACCAGTGTCTCCGTGCGGTTGTACAATGCAGGGGTGGGAGCCAGTGGCCACCAGGAAGAGGACTTCTGTTTCTGCGGTGACCGAAACCAGACCCAGAACAGCTCTGTCATCTATGAGCACGGCCCCGCCACCATCTCCATTGAGAACACGGCCCAGGCACTGATAATAAAAAGGCCCTTTTTGCCAAACAGAAGAAACTCTTACTACAAGTACAGCTTGCCCCCGACTTTGGGCAGGTACCGCTTCTGTGTCTACTGGTTCAAGGCCAACAGGACCCTGAGACTGGCATATGGGAAGCAGAGCTTTCTCCTCAGTGGGGACCCATCCAGCAGCATCACCCGGGGGAAGGAGAGTCAGAAGGCTGAAAGAACCAATACCTCCATCTTCAACGTGTCCTACATCTCAAAGGGCGGGAAGAACATCTCCCTTGACAGTGCATCTGAATACTTCTTCCCCGGTAAAGACAATTCAATGTTATTTTAATGAAATAAAGGGTTCGTTTCATCCCCAGCCCATTCTCTAGCCATCAGCAGAGCATTGGTGGTGTCCCAGTATGGCATGGTGATGTGAAGACAGAGCCAAAGGGTGATGGAAGGGGATGCATGTTTCCTTGAAGGAGCCCAGAGGCAGCCCTGGGTACCTAGGCTCCCTAGAGATAAAGATGGAGATTTTTGAAAGTGTTTTGCCCCCTAAAATCCCAGGAAATCACGTGCTTTGCAGAGGTGTCCGAGGGTCCTGTCTGCAATGTTAGGCACCTAGCTAGCCTCAGCCAGCCTGGTCCCAATGGCCTCAGTGGGAGCCAAGCTCTAGGTGGCAAGAGGAGCCATCTGGGTTGGGGTCTCCATCAGCTCCCAGGGCTCGGGGTCACCTTGAAGCCTTCTGCTTTCTCTTCCGACCAGGGCTGTGCCTGGTTGGTTTGGAGCATGGGGAAGCCGGCTCTGCCTGTGCGTTTCGTGGCATTTCCTTTCATGTGCCCATCAGCCTCTCCAGAGAACATGCCTGTCTGGGAGCAAGACGTAGAGGAGCAGCTCACCACCTTGGCCAGCCTCATCGCCCAGCCCCCAGCACTGGCCATGGGAGCCACAGAGCAGCAGATGCTTCGGCGGTGAGTTCCCAGCCTGTGCCATTCCCGCTGCTGCCGGTGCGGTGCCCACTGCATCCTGATCACTGCAGCACTTCCCTGACAGCAAACTCGGGGAGCTGGAAAAGGTGCTGGCCAAGGTGGAGCTTGAAGGGCAGAACCAGACCTTTGGGAAGGCCACTGTGCACGTGACTGTCCTGAGGGTCCAGCCCACTCGGGCCCCTCAGCACCTGGCCTTTGCTTCCCAAAGAGAGGTGGGTCCTGGGCAGCCTGCCCTGGTGGTCTTGGTCCACCAGCATCTTCTCCCAACCTCTCTCCTGACAAGTCTCTTCTTGCAGGAAGGTGGAGAGGTCCATGGGTTCATGGTGGACCTGCCGAGCAGCCTGTTTGTGATGGCGAATGAGAGGGAGGAGGTCGCAGAGCACAGGGTGCTCCTCATGGACATCAACAGCCAGACCATGTTCCAGGTAATGCCCTGGCATGGCCATGCCAGTGGCTTCGGTGATACAGGGCAGCAGGGATGCCGCCCAGACCAGGGTGCTGATGCTCACTTGGAGAAGATGCTTCAAAGATGAGCTAGAAGCTTGACAGAGAAAGAGGCATGAGACCTCCTTCTTGGGGACTCACACCTGCTTCACGCCCAACAGCAATCCCTTCCCATTCTGCCATCACCTCCTCTTCTCCAACAGGATGAAAACAGCAGCCATGTCCTGGGTGACAAGGTGGTTGGCATCTCCCTGGTGGACACGGTGGTGGCCAACCTCTCTGACCCAGTGGTCCTCACTTTCTTCCATGACCAGCTGCCGGTAGGTGGGGAAACAGCCTCATCAAATCTGACCCCACCAGGAATGGGGGGGTGAGGAGGGCTGAGGCCCTGCCAGCTTAGAGAGTGGTCACAGTCCAGCAGGTCCATGCCCTTGGCATGCCCATAAAGGGTCTGCTACATTTTCTGGGGCTGTATCACCACCATGGCTTCACCCTGTGCACTGGTGGTGGTGCTCCCTGTGCCTGTCCAGGAGATGCTGCTTTGCAGACGTGTTGCCTCCAGCACAATCTCTAAGGCTGGAGGACACCTTGAGTTAACAGTCCTTTGGTTCATCTCTGTCCCTGTCAAGCACTGGCTCAAAGCTGAAGCCCTTGTTTGAAAAAGGGGACCTGGGAGGAGGTATCTGCTCCACGAGCTGCCAAGAGAATGGTCTCTGCATGGAGTCTGCTCCCATGATATGGGACAGTGTGTCTCCTGAGACCGTCTCACCTCCTGCCCGTTCTCCCCTATCAAATGTGCTGGCTGGGAACAAACCCACAGCTGCATCCTGATCAGGGCCTGTGGTTTTCTCATTGCAGAGCAACGTGACCCCACTGTGTGTCTTCTGGCAGGAGGACACCACCGGTGAGTGCGCCTGCGCTTGTGTGTGAAGCCAGGTGCTACCTTTTCTCCTTTTGCAGGGTACCACAGACCTGCTGATAGGAGCAAACGTCACTCTGCACATCGGTTCCTTGCTCCAGCTCAATAAACCTTTCCCACGGAGTTGATTTCAGGTTTTCCCCTCCATAGCTAAGCTGAGAGCTTACTGCCTCCCTGGGGATGGGTCCTGATGCCAAGGGTGCTATCTGAGTGTGTGTGCTTAGCATGGGACAAACTGGGACCCCCACTTTTGTCCTCCCCCTGCCATGGGCACCTTGCCCTGAAGATTCACAAACCCGAAGCAGACGTTCCTGCTGCTCGCCAGATGCTCCCCCTTTCTCTTGCGCAGGCATCTCTGGGAGCTGGGACAGCTATGGTTGTACAACAGCAACGGGGAGCAGCCAGACGGACTGCAGATGCAACCACCTCACCTACTTTGCTGTTCTGATGGTGGGTAGAGCCTTCCCACAGCTCCCTACATCATTCCCACCAGCTCGTCTTCCTCACCATGTCTCATTCCTCCTTCTCTTCAGGTATCCTCCCCGGAGATCACCTACTTACACAGGGATTACCTGAGTATCATAACCTACATCGGTTGCCTGATCTCAGCTTTGGCATCTATTTGCACCATGTTCTTCCTCTACTTCAGGTACGTCTGACAGGTGGCCACATGTCTGTGTCCCATCCATTGCCGCTGCACCTGGTTGGGTGCAAGGTCTCCAAATGCTGTTGGTGGCCTGGCTGGAAGCACGATGAAGGAGCCATACTTGAAGAAAGCAGAGTTCTCCTCTCCAGAAACCACCCCCTTGGTCAGGTCTCCCACAAGGCACTTGAAAACATCAGCTGTTTTCAATGATTTTTTTGGAAAATCAGCTTGGTTGTCATCTGTCTGGCAAGCAGAAGCCTGCAAAGATCTTTTCAAGGGCCTGGTGGAGAACAGTTATCTTCTTCTGAGTTATGTTAGTCATCCTATGTGGATGATTCAGAGCTGAAATGATGTCTCCCCTAACCACCATGGCCTACACCTGAAGTTCAGGGTCAGCTGCCTGGACCTGAATTTGCACATGTCCCACCTGTGAGGTTAGGCTCTCGGCCCCGGACACCAGCAGAATGTCTCCTGACTTTTCTGGCTGGGGCAAGTTGCCCCAGCTGGAACTGTGTGTTGCTGTGGGACACTGAGAATGCTGGGCAGGCATGGTGGTGAGGTCTCCTCCCCATTGCTTCTCCAGAAGCAAGCAGCGAGACCAGATCACAAGCATGCACATCCACATGAACCTGCTGGGCGCCATCTTCCTCCTGGATGTCACCTTCCTCATCTCCGAGCACTTGGCTTCCAGCAGCAGCGAGGCAGTCTGCAGAGCTGGGGGGCTATTCCTGCACTTCTCCCTCCTGAGCTGCCTCACCTGGATGGGCATCGAGGGCTACAACCTCTACCGGCTTGTGATCGAAGTCTTCAACGCCTACCATGACCACTTCCTCCTCAAGCTCTGCCTGGTGGGCTGGGGTGAGCATGGGGGAGGCAGAGATGCCCTGAGGGCACAGGCAATGAGGTGGAGGGGCACTTGGGTAGGTCTTTCCCACTGTATATGGTGCTTGGATGGGGATGGAGACATAACTGTGGGGAAGCAGATGTCTGAGAGAAGAGGGGAGGTCTCTCTGTCAAGGAGACTTGGTGGCTGAGAGTAGAAGCTGTTGCTAGAGCAAGGGTGGGTCACCCTGGGGATCACCCAGCAAGGCAGGCATGTGAGAACCACTGCTTGGGGTCTTTAAATAGCTACGGGGTGCTCTCTTTCTGAAAGAAACATCCAGGACAGCCCAGAGAGATGGGCTTGATGCAGGAAGCACCGATGGATCTCTGCTGTGCTTTGGGCAGGAGGCCGCAGTAGGAAGATCTCGTGATCTTTTGTGGCCTAAAATTCCACAGCCCTGGGAGACTCCTGGCTGGGGTCAGTGCAGCACAGCTCCCTCCTGGGCTGGGACTTACACCAGGCATCCTTGTTGCGTGCTCCATCCTTGGTTCCCCCTTGGGAGGGAGGTTGTTGGTTTGTACTCTATATTGGAAGAAAGGGGCAACAGGTCTTTCCATAAGGTCTGAGGGCCAGGGACTAAGGTGGCTGTTTCACTCTGTTCTTGCCACTCAGGACTTCCCTTTTTCTGTGTGACGCTGATCTTCCTGGCTAGCTGGACAAACTACGGCCCCTTCTCGATTCCTGTCTATGAATCTGTTGGTGGTAAAACCACCAATGCAACCATGTAAGTCATGGGAAATGGGTTGCCTGGTCCCTGGTCTTAAAGTCAACTGGCTAAGCCTTCACCATGTCCTGCAGGCTTTCTTTAGCCCACCTGTGGCTTTTCTGTTTCACTAAGCTGGGCACTGGGTTTGCATCACACCTTCGTGCTTCCCACAACCCCTCCAACTCATGTCCCCATGGGATGACACAGCATAACCCTCTGCCCTTTCTCCTCTCTCCAGCTGCTGGATCACGAGCCCCCTGATCCATAACATCGTGAATCTGGGTTTCTTCAGCCTGGTGTTTCTCTTTAACTCGGTGATGCTGGGGGCCATGGTCCGGGAGATCCTGCAGCAGAACAAGAAAGGCCACACGCTCAAGCACGTCCTAGCCCTCCTTGGGCTGAGCATCCTGCTGGGCATCCCCTGGGCGCTGGTCTTCTTCTCCTTCACCTCTGGCGTCTTCCGCCTAGTCTCCCTCTACATCTTCACCATCATCAACTCCCTCCAAGGTGAGCCTGGGACGCCAGGATCCTCTGAAGGGCACCAGGGCTTTCTTGGGGTATTGATTGATGGGGTACAAGGGGAGCCGTCTCTGGCAGGTTGGCTGGCTCTCTCTCGACCACTGTTGGTCCTTAGAGGGGGTTCACCCACCCTTCCTTCCCCTTGAGTGTCCATCTCTTTTCCCAAGTAACAAGTGATACAACGAGAGGAAAAGGCCTTAAGTTGCCTGAGGGGAGGTTTACATTGGATATTAGGAAAAATTTCTTCACTGAAAGGGTTGTGGAGCTGGAGCTGGTTGTGTGCTGGAGCAGACTGGCTGGGGAAGTGGCTGAGTCACTGTCCCTGGAGGGATTTAAAAGACATGTAGGCCTGGGACATGGTTTAGTGGTGGACTTGGAAGTGTTAGGTTTACGGTTGGACTTGATGGTCTTAAACGTCTTTTCCAACCTAAATGATTCTATGATTCCTCCCTCCTGTCTCAGGATTCCTCATCTTCCTCTGGTATTGGACCATGGTGCTGCAGGCGAAAAAGTCCCCTGACTCACAGAGCAGCTCTGACAGCGTCAAACTGCAGCCCAACAGCAGCCAGAGCCACCTTGGCTGAGCCCCGCAATGGCTGTGCCATGCCGGGCTCCTTGTGTGGAGGATGGCCGTGGGAAGGACTGATGCTGTCCGCTTTGCTACCACACCTGCCTCATAGGGCTGCTAGGAGCCCAGGGACCCGCAGCAGGGCTGGCCACCCCAAGCCCCTGGCCCCTGCCAGCCCCCTCCCCAATTTTCCGACCCCACCACATCCCACTGGGCAGTGGCACATCCCTCAGCTTGACATCTTTGGGGCAGGAGGGAGGGATGCAGAAAGCGGAAGGGGCAGGGACAGAATCCCTGGTACCTCTGGACGTCCCCTCCTGTGCCCCGAAGCCACTGAGGCCAGGGATGATGGGTGGGAAAGGGCCCATCTTCAGCCCTTGATGGTGGTCACCAAGAGGGTCCTTCCCCAGTGAAGACAGGATAACTCTGCCCCCGCGACACCCTTTAGCAGCTGAAAGAATCTATTTTTGTTATTTTGTTGAATGTATATTTTTGGATGATGTAGAAGTTTAATGAGCACACCCACACACCAGACTTATGCCCATTAAAGTTGTTCCTGCTCAGATCGTGGCTTGCTGGGATGTCTCTACTGGGCGTGTTGGCAGGCTCTCTGATGGGATCTGTCCATTGGCTGGGGTTGTCCCATCCCCAAGGCAGGACGCGGTGTTTCATCCCGTAGGATCCTGCTGAGCTGGGACTAGTAACGGCTCTCCCAGCAGGGCACCAGCAGCATGGTGCCATAGGGATTAGGGTGATGGAAGGAGATGCCGTGGCTTGGGAAGCTGCTGCAGTCTCTGGGGACCATCACTACCCAGCAAAGAAGGAAGCCATCAGAGGACAAGAATCCGAAGAGGGAGACTTTGCAGGATGGGAATCGCGTCCCTCGGCGGCTTTGGGGCCAGGCAGAGTGCAGCTCTCCTGGCCGTGCCGCTTGCAAGCGCAGTACCGCATCTCCCATCCCACCGGTTCCCCTTCTGGATGATGCTCTGCTTGCAGCTCATCCCCCTCCATCCGTCCCCCAGCTCCTGGCTGGGGCAGGGGGACCTTCCTGGGAAGGGAATGTTTCATCCCCCGTGGCTTGCGGCGCTGCCCGGCAGCATGCCTGGTTCAGGAGGGGGATGCTCCAACATGTTGCTGGGCTAGTGGGGGCCATCGACCAAGGATTTGGCAGGATGAAGGGGAGAAGGGAAAAGAAAAAAGCCCCGAGTCAACTGGGGGAAGCAGCCAAGGGGGAAACAACGCGTCTCTGATGGTTATCGCTGTTGCTGCGAGCTGGGGCAGGAGGTCACTTGCCAACGCACAGGAAGGCATGAGGGTTCGCAGAAAGGAAATGAGGATATGGCCGTTGCCTCAGGAGCTGCCACAAGCCCCAGGGGAGCCCAGGGAGGAGCAGAGCATTGCGGAAGGGCCAGGCGTGGCCATGAGACCCCACAAAGCAGCGTGAACCTGCTGGTCTGCACTGTCCTGCTTCTCCTGCTGCTGCCTGGTGAGTGGTAGGTGAGGGCGGTGAGTGTGCTCAGGGGGTACGTTCTCCTGTGGGAAAGTGTTGACCCAAAGACTGTGGTCTTTCACCCCAAAATGTGGCCGGGCCAGAAGGGAGGGTCCACCCTGGGATGTGCAGAGNTTGGCAAGGAGTCACACGAAATGGTGCTTGGGAGGGAAGAGCCATCCCCCCTGAGGAGCTGTCCCAGCAGCAGGCAGGTGGTCAGAATGAGGGGGAGGCAGAAGAGGAGGAGGAACATGTGGGACCTTGTGCCTCCTGCCCACACCCAGGCTCTCCCACTCTCTGGATGTCCCAGGGGACCACATCCCATGGGGTGACAGTGGGTTGGGGCTCTCCTGGGCGCTGTTCCTGGCTCCGTTCCTTTGCTGCTGGGTGCTGGGGATGAGGTTCTCCTGCCCTCAGGGCTCCTGCTGACGTTGCTGAGCAAAACTGACTCAGGCAGAGCTGAATTTGTGCCTGGAGCAAGGTTGGTGTGTCCCGAGCAGAGAGGTGACACTGCTAACCAGCAAGCCCTCACCACTGTTCTCTGCAATAGGACCCCAGGATGCTGAACATGACAGAGGAGGGGAAGGCAAGCAAAATCCAGCTCCCCAGAGAGATACTCTGGTCCCTGAGCAGCCAGACAACACACATGAGGGTGATGGTCCTCAACATCCAGCAGCTTGGCATGTTTGAGGTATGACCTGGCATTGCCGGCAACCCTTCGGCCACTGGCACTCGCTACCTGCGGCTTGGCTCAGGCAGCGTTGCCCCCACACAGGAGGTCAACCAGACGGGGCATGTACTGGATGACACCGTGGTGGGCATCACAGTGGAAGAGACGAGCATCTCCGGGCTGCAGGACCCCATGCAGCTCACCTTCACCCACAGGCAGCTGCCTCACGTAAGCCAGCCGTGCCCTCCCTCCATCTCTCCTCTGGTGCCCCTCACCATGGTATTGGCTGATGCCACTCTCCCCCCTTGCAGGGTGTCACCCCGCAATGTGTCTTCTGGGATCTCAGCAAAGGTACGGTTCTTGGCGGGGCCGGGCACGGGGCTGGGCGTGGGTGCTTTGCCCATCACTCATGGCCATTGCCCTGTGCCTGTCGCAGGGCAGGCAGGAGGCTGGAGCAGCAGTGGATGTGTCACACAGCCCAGGGACAAGGGGAGAGTCTGCTCCTGCGACCATCTCACCTTCTTCACGCTCCTCCTGGTGACAACCCCACTCCCTGCAGCTCCTCCTCATACCACGCCTGCACTGCCTGCCCCACCTAGGTGGCCCCTCGGGCGTCACCAGTAGTTGCACAGGCACAGTTATAGCTGCTCCTAGGCAAGCCCAGGTCCCAAAATTAAGCCCAGCCCCAGATCAGGAGGGCAGAAGCAGCTCAGCAGAGCAGGTACAGGGTGGAAATGGCCCCCAGCCTAGGGTAGGCTCTGGAGCAGCAAGGCTTGGGGTCCCATCTCCTGGTGGAGGCTCCCAAGAGGGTGCTCATGGTGGTCCACCTCAGCCTTCACTCATCCCTTGCCCCTCCCTACGGAGCATCTCCTCTGAGCCACCACCACCACAGACTGGGGGCTCGTGTGGGATCCCTGCAGCAGCCCACCAGGGTTATCATCGCCATGGCTCTGGGAGCTGCCATCAGGTTTTCTAGGTTGGTCTAGGGTCTGTCTAACCCAACATGTGCATGTTTGGCAGAACCCAGCTCTGGACAGATCCACAGCACGAGCCTTGATGGCGGTTGCCACTGCTGGCTGGGGGGTAGCCATGGTTTTCTCCATCTTCGCCATCGCCTTCTGCATCTTCTTAAGGTAGGATGTGCCAGCAGCTGCCTGGGCCTCATCAGGCTGGGAGAGATGTGGGGCAATGATGGTGCTGCTGCATGACCCTGCTGAGATGTTGCATGGGGCTCTGCTTAGCTGTGACCCCCACCTTTTCTGATCCCTCTGGGGACACTCAGGTGCAGGTTCAGATCTGAGGAGACCCTCCACATCAGCCTGGGGCTGCATGTGAACTTCATGGGCAGCCTTCTCCTCCTCAACCTGGCCTTCCTGCTCAACAGTGGGCTCTCTGCTGGGACCCAGCCTGGGACCTGCAAGGTCCTGGGAGGGCTCACCCACTAGTGCCTGCACTGCTGCTTCACCTGGATGGCTCTGGAGGGCTGTCACCTCTACCTCCTCTTCGTCAAGGTCCTCGGCAACTACATCCACCACTACCTGGTGAAGCTGTGCCTGGTTGGCTGGGGTGAGCACCACCAGCCTGGGAAAGAGCTGGGGGAAGAGGGCAGCAGTGGGTTACAACCAGAGGGGGAACAGGGTGGTGTAGTGATGGACAGAGAGTGCACAAGCCCCCATCCTGCCCACAGCTCTTCCAAATGCCACTCTGAGGGCTGGGAAGTGTTATAAGGCTTAAGTTGCTTAAGAGTGCAGGCTCGGTGCACCAAAATAAGGGCAGCACCCACAGGCACCTTGCATCCCACTGGGGACCAGTCTCCTGTTCATTGACCAAGTCCTCTGGGGTCTTCGTTCCCCTGTTGCCAGCCCTCCACGGGCACCCTGGGGGGCAGCAGAGCAGGTGATCCATCAGAGAGGTTAAGGGACACCTCAAGCCCTGCTGCCCAGCGCTGTCCTTCCCTCCCCACATCATGTCCCAGCAGCAACTGTTGTGTCCCTGGCACTTGTGCAACCTCAGCAGGTCCCTAAGCCCCATCTTCCCGAAGGTCAGCACATCCAGGGCCATGCAGAGACCCCAAGCTGACCACCTTGCCCGCCGCTTGCCTTTCTGGCCTCCTCCACGTGTCTCCCTTGTTCTTCCAGGCTTCCCCACTCTCGTGGTGGGGGTGGCAGGAGTCATCGGTAGCTACGGAGATTACAGCATCCACACCACGGACCACCAGGCCATAGCCCACCTGTGCGTGCGCCACCACCCAAAGGGCTGAGGTGGCCCTTCGGCACAGGGAGCGGTAACCCGGTCCTGCCAGGAGCATGGTGGCAGCGGGGGGGTTGCGCCCATCCTGCTCAGCTTTACACCGTGCTTCCACTTCCCTAATTATGATTACAACACAGCAGCTTTCTACAGCTGTTGTAACCATCAAAACCACCACCACCTCTCGTGCTGAGCCTCCTTGGTCATGCCCACAGGCCTTCAGGTTGTGAAGGGATGTCCAATGTCCACCTGGAGCTTCCCCAGGCTCCCTCCCAGCTGAGCAACCCGCAGGCAGCAGATCTGCACGACTGCCCGCCCTACTTCACCCCAGCTTTGGAACAAACCCACCAGCACGAGGGTGTCCCTGCATCCCCAGACACATCCCCCTGGGGAGGCTCCCGTGGGTGCTGCTGAGGCTAGCAGAGCCACTGGAGGCACCACAGTCATCTCTTTTCAGGTGCTGGATCACTTCCAAACATCTCTTAGTCCACTACATCACCAACTGCAGTTACTTTGGCCTCATCTTCCTTTCAACATGGCTGTCTTCGGGGTGGTGACCAAGAAGAGCTGCTGCCTGCAGGGCACAGGGGCAGTGCAGGGGGGCCGCAAGGCCTGGAAGGTGGCCCTGGTGGCAGGAGGGCTCTTCTGCCTGCTGGGAGCCACCTGGGTCCTGACGTTCCTCACCCATGGCACCTCCTCTGTACCTGTGCTCTACCTCTTCACCATCCTCAATTCCCTCCAAGGTCAGGGCTGGCTCCGCGCTGGGCTCCCCAGGCTCAGTCAGGGAAGATGGAGGAGGCTCCTAGGAGCCTGCCTGGCAGTAGGTTGACCAGGGTTCCCAAGGCACCAGAACCTTCCCAGCCCTCTCACGCCCTTCCCTTTGGCAGAGCACGTCAAGCAGCAGGTCCCAGCCATGGGTGTGGAGCTGGTCATATCTCCCAACCACATCCACTCCACTGGGGATAGGTTTCCTCCAAGGAAGCCATTCCTTAGCAGAGGAACAGGGACATGATCCACCCAGGGCATGTTCCAGCCAAATGGCTCACCTGGAGCACGGGGAGACCCTCCTGAAGGAGCAGGAGCGAGCTGGGGGAACTCCCTGGAAGTGGCAGGGAAGTGCCAGCAGCAGCCTGCCAGGATGCTTCCCACCAACTCATGCTGCTGCTGCTGCTGCTGAATGTCTGCCTTCCTCTCCTTGCAGGACTCTTCATATTCGTCTGACTGGTCATCCTCTACTACCCAAAGAAAGGAGACCACTGGCTCCCTCTCTCACATCATCAGACACGACAAAACCACCACAGTCTCCCAGGACTAGGTGCTGGTTAGACCTCCCTCCCTGCCTACAAGTGCATGCACTGAAAGCAAGCTTCGATCCCAGCAGATACAGCTTTCCCATGGAGGACATGGGCTCAGTTTACACTGCCTCATTTTACCCTTCAGTGGGCATGATCTGCCTTAGCAGGGCTCTTTGCTTTGGCTCATTCGTCCCCAGTGGCCTGTGTTGGGCCAGGAGCCCCGGAGACATCCCTTCTGCCAAAGTTCCTCCAGGCTGCAGCTCCCCCATGGTCTTGAAGCACCCCCGATCTCATTCCCAGGGGGCTCTTGCCAGGGCGAGAAGTGAGCCTATGAACTGCCTGCCTTCAGCCAGGATGGAGCCATCCCCCTCTTTGCTAGAGATGGCCTTTTGTGCTGGACCAGCCCAGTTGTGGGTTTTCCTGCTGTTGGAGGCGAGAGGATTGGGCTGCACCCCAGACTCAGGAGGTCCTTGTCTGGGAATTAGCAAAAAAGGAGAAAAGCCACGAGTTTTTTTGTGATATGACCTCTCCAAACAGACCGGGACCGAGCTCTTTGGGCAGGGATCTGCTGGACGTCCCTCCTACAAAACACCCTCCAGGACCAGCAACAATTTCTGCGAGGACACTATGCTTCAGACGAATGTACGCACACAGCCCCCTCACAGGGAAAACATCCGTCTTCTTATCTGGGTTTCAGCATTAAATCTCTGCCAGATGTCTGAGCGCTGTAGATTTAGTCTTTGACGCTTACAATATTGTTTGTCATTTGCTTTATGTCAGGGCCAGGCAAAAATCTTGCTGGCGATCTGTCGTCATTGAGAAGGAAGAAACCTGTACGGGTAGGTGTATGCACACACACACGTGCGTGCACGCACAGAGCAGCCCTTTCTCTGCGAATGCTGGTCTGCATCACACAGAACCACGCAAAGGCCAGCTTTGGTGGGCAAGTATCTAGTGTGGGTACTTGCATCTCCCCACGCACTTGGGTGACTCTCTGGGGAGGAGGAAAGTGGGAGGAAAGAACTTCCCATCCCTCTCCTGCACTCCAGGTTTCTGGAAATTCATTATCTATAATTGAGACCACTTTAGGAATGCCTCAAGCCCCTGCTCTGTGCAGTGGGGTCTACCCCTGCCAAAATCAACCACCTGCCCAGGGTAAGGAAGACTCTGGACAAAAAACCCAGCTACCCCCTCTGCTGTCTGCCATCTCCAGGCCAAGCCCAGAGGCAGGACTTGCTGCAGCTGGATCTTGCAGAGCACAGCAGCGTGCCCACACCTGCTTTTATGGCAGAGCTGCTCTTGCACCCCAGCTTTCCCAGGTACATGTTTTAAGCCTAGAGAGTGTGGGCCAGGAGCAGATGAGCAGGTCCTAGGGATACTACAGAGGAGAGAAACGCACTGATGTGACTGATCTTTTGAGCACTGTTCGCATCCAACTGTCACCTCCTTCCCCAAAACACACTCTAAAGACACAGGCAAGAGCCTCTCTGCTACTGCCACATTTATTTGGAAACAGCCGTCTTCTACACCATTCACCGCCTCACGCCAACAGCCGCAGCAGCCCCAGTGAGCACACCAAGCGTGCACAGCAGGATGAGGGCCACGGAGAGCCATGGGTTGGGTCCTGCCAAAGAGGAGAAAGGTTGGTTACACATCTGGGTCCCCCCCGAGCTGGTGCTGAGCCCTGGCACAGCGTCTCCTGGCCAGGGGCAGACTTGAGGGAGGTCGTCTCCTGTGAAACGTAAGAGCTGCCGGAGCTGGGGGTGCTTCGGGCCCCTGAGGCCACTAACAGGACTTGGTCAGCCCAGTTGGGGCCTTCACCCACACCCACTGCCCAGGGGCTCCATTTAGCTCAGCATTCATGCCATTCATGGTGTGAGCTATGCTGTATGTGGGCTTGCCCCAAGCCCTGGTCCTGGACCTCCCTGGATCCCCTGGACTGACCTCGGTGCTCAGAAGGAGCCTGCCTTGCTGGGTCGATGCAGAGGTCCAGTGTGAAAACCCAGCCTTCCTCGCCTGGGGTGCTGCACCGACAGCCTTCTGGCTCCTGGTCCCATCCCGCCCAGCTCCCCTGCTCAGCCTATCCTGTGCCTGGTACAGAGCCACTCACACAGAGCTAACCCTTCTGTGCTGGTTTGCCTTCTGGAGCACGCTGTTGCATGGCCATGGCACCTGAAAGACTCCACGCTTCTGTGCAGGGCAGTGATTTTAGCAGCCCTTTTTAATAACCTAGCATTGCCAGGTTGAAAGCTCCATGAGCTGCTCCTGCCCTCCCCAGAGGGATGTACGTACCCTCCTGGTCCTGTTGGTCTGTTCTGGAATGGTGGGTCTCTGCTCCCAAGGAAGGAACAGCCAGCAGATGGATTGGCCCGTAGGAAACAATCTTATTGTAGTCATCCGCCAGTGCCCGCTTGCTCCTCCAGTGTCTGGGGCATTGCTGTCAACAAAGTCAAGGGAAGGGCAATGGGACCAGAGGGCAGGGGAGAAGCCCACTCCGGGTGAGGCAAGAGCTGTCCTAGTGGTCTCCCCCTGGCAGAGGCACAGTTGGGGCTGCAGCCTGGGAGCAGTCAACACCCCAGAGCATGACAGGAGCTGGTTCCTGAAGGACTTTAGCCTGCTCCCCCCCAAGTCCTGGCATAAACCTCTCCTCCTGCAAATACCCAACAGACAGAGGGAAGAGGGAAAGGAGTTCTTGGGGGGGGTTCGAACCCTCACACCTTTAGTTCAGGGCCCTGGGGTGAGCTTCTGCTGCTGGGGGGTGTTGTGCTGAGGCACCCGAAACCAGAGCAGAGCCCCTTCTCCAAACAGCAGGCCAAGGGAAGGGAGGACACCCTGCCTAGCCAGGGCACTGTGCAGACCACCGGGAGAGCTCACCTTGGCACAGGGCTCCAGGCTGTCAGGGAGACAGAGCTGGACACGGCAGTGCAGGAATACCTGGGGGTAACCAACAAACTGGAACATCTGGAAGCTGAACTTGGCGGTAGTGCTCTCTCCAATGACGTTCAGGTATGTCACTGTCTCATCATGGGGACACCTAGGACACAATGGCTGAGTCAGCAGGTGGCAGGTGAGGGGGAGCATCCCCGCCTGGGACACCAGAGCACACAGGGATGGCGTGCAGCCCCCAGCCTTTGCTGAACAGGACTATTTCTGTCTCAGTGCCAGTGGGGATGCCTTTCCTTGGGACCCTGCATAGTGCTCAGCTCAGAGGGGAGCTGCCACCAGCATAGGAGCTGGCTCGTGTCTTGGTCTGTGGGGCCACAGCTGGTCTGCAGGAGTGGAGTGAGCCTGGTTGTGGCTCACGCTTCCCAGATATCCACATTACTGGCTTTAGCTTGGCTGCAGCCAGCTCTAACACAAGCTCTTCAGCAGAGACCTCTCTGCACATCCCAGCAAGGTCTCACCTCTGCCGTCCATGCTCTTTGCCTCCCCAGCTGGCCAGGAGTGATGCTAGAGGGAGGGCAGCACTATTGGCAACAGAGAAGGGTTGGGGAGGGGGCTCAGTTCAGAGTGGTTAGGGGCTCATCTATGGGACCGTTCCACCTATTCAATGATGGTGTCCACCACAGGTTCCACCTGCGAGCACTGATGGTGTCATTGCTCATTGCTCCCTCACAGCAACCTGTCCTTAGCACCCAGCAGAGACGCGACTGTGCTCACCATGTAAGGAGACCAGATGTGCTAGGGGCACGCCACTCACCCCTTCTTAATGAGCTCATGCCGCACGTCCTGGTAGGGATCCATGCTTGGCGTGGCCCAACAGTCCTCAACGCTCAGCAGGAAGTACTTGAGCTGGTGCTGTCCTTCTATCTTCAGCAGGACATAGAGCGTGTCCGTGATGGGGATGGTCGTAGTTGGCAGGTGATAGGGCTGGAGGTAGGAGGGGGTCCTGTACAGTCTCATGCTGACGTTGAAGTGTCCTTCTCTGACCATGAACTGCATCAGCCTGAGAGGAGAGGAGAGCTCATGAGCAGAACAAGAAGGCAAGAAGGACATAGCACAAGCCAGGCCACCAGTGCCTCTGCAAGTGCCTCTGCTCCCGAGTGGAGCATTGTGAAAGCCGGGCCCTGAGCTGCTCCCAGTTGGTACATCTGTGCCGTGTGTGGACAGAGCAGGCAGCTCCAGGGGTTCCCACTGACCTGCTGGCCAGTGAGGGCTACAAGGAAGGCAACCCAGGTTGTCCTAACCTGCACTTCCACAGGGGCCTGGTGGGGGCACCTTCCAGTTCCCACCCTGTATTTTTTGTCTAGTTGGTTTCAAGTAGTGAGGACAAGAGAAAGGTAGATTGTGCATGCCCCAATGCGGCTCTGTCCCAGGCCCAAACCTTGTGTTGTACAACTATGTTGGGAAGAGAAATGGAGGCACCCTGACACAGAATTGCTCTCAGAACTCTCCAGTGGCTCCCCAGGGCCTTTGCGGATCACCTCATTGAAGGCATCTATTTTTTCCGCAAGCTCAAAGATGCCATGGCAGCAGCAAGGTGAAGAGGGACCACTCACTTGTCAGCAGCAGTGAGAGCAAAGGGCAGTTTCACCACCTGCTCGTAGGCGTAGACGCAAGAGAAATGCACCTCCAGCTGAAAACTCCGGGAGATCATGCCCCTGAGCGCTTCCCCCTCTGACTCAATGACGTTGGAGTACGACACATGGGAGCCATTTTGCTGGAAAGACACAGAAACTAAGTCTTCAGACCATGTCTGAGTCCATACACATTGCTCCAAGCTCCAGTCCAGATGGTGCAACTCAGCTACAGCTGCTCCAGGCCTCCTGGATATCTGAAGGGGTTTTTGCTCAAGCCCCATGTCCAGGGCCTACTGGCAACCATCATCGGAGTAGGCGGGAGTCAGCATAATGACCACAGGTGAGGGCCCTCCTGGGCAATGCAGAGCTGGAGCACCGGTTCTTCTGCACCCTCCCTCACCCATGAATCAAGTGAGGGACCAAGGGGCTATAGCCAGGGCTGCAGAGCTCAGAGGGTGCTGCCAAAAAACCAAACGCTGTTACCAGCTGGTAAAGAGCACGCTGAGACTTCCATGCTCTGCCAAGTAAGACAAGATGTGCTGCCAGCAGGGGTTTGGTGGAGGCAGAAGAGCTTTCTGAGAGCCCCCAGGGAAGCATTCCAAGGGGAACGAGAACTACACAGCACCCAGATATAAAACAAAAAGCCTGTGGGTGTTCCCCTTGCTATGCCCACCCAGCATGTCTGCTCCTCTCCCGGCTACACTGAGAGGCTCTGCTGGATCCTCACCTGAATTACTGACCCACAGGCAGTGTGGTTTTCACCTGTGAGAGTAGCTGCAAAAAACAGCTCACCCTCTTCTTCCCTTTCTGAGACCTTGCATGCCTGGTTCTTCAAGTGGACAAGCTCCTGGGGTATTTTCAAGAGTTCAAACACCTCCTTCCTCACCATCATCTTCATGTGCTCTTCCTTGCAGGCCAACTTCAGTACCACATCTGGGGGAAAAAGCCATCTGCAATAGCAATAAGGAAGAAACCTGAAGGAGCCCTAGGTCAGCTACGGGATGGCACGGTCCCACTGAGCTCAACAGACCCTCATCCAGCCTTGTTGGAGACTGCTGGTAGGGCTCTTCAGAGACCCTGGGCAAAAGACAAACCTTTGGGAATACGCAGAAGTTGATGTGGGTCTGTCATCTTGTATTGGCTGCCTAAGCCCTACACAAGTCCATGGCCGCTGCTACTCTGAGCAGACAGAGTCCTTAAGATATCAAAGGCAGATGTTGTGGGTCTGGCCCCTTCAAGGGCTGTCTACAGAATCACTGCCATCTGCCAAGGGCACCAGACAGGCACAGTAATCCTCTCTTTCAGATGAAGAACACACAGGTTTTGGCCAGTGTCTGGAACGAGCCTTCATTGTAGCCATGCTGGAGCGTGTGTTGTTGTGCTGAGACCGCAAGGCAGCTGTGCTCCGCAGGATGCCCTGCTGCCCTGATGCGGCTACGCCACAGCACGGCTTCTTGCCAGCCAAGGTTTCCTTCTTACAGGAACTAAGACTTTTGGGGAAGAAGGAAATGGCCTGTGCCTAGTCTTGTACCTTGTACCTTGTAGTCAGGACATGGTGGTGGTGGTGGGGAATGCACCTGAACCAGGAGGTGGGACATGCTCCTGGAGCCCACAGTGGAGAGCAGCGGTAACATCAGTGCAGTGTGTCCATCACCCTTCCCTCCAGTACCCGTGGACAGACTGGGGAGGGCCCACCAGCATCACCAGCCTTACCTTGGCAGAACATCCCTGTGAAGCCTGGTTTGCAGCTGCAAACTGGTCTGTCCTCTATCACTTGGCAGTCCCCCTGGTGCTGGCACAGGTTTGGCAGGCAGGCATCCAGGCTCCTCTTGAGACGGAGGGCAACCCCTCGCCTTGGGCCATGTGGGAACTCCAGCCCACCTGCAGCAAAGCAAAGGCGAGTAAGCTGAAATGCACCAAAAGCATCATCTCCCCTATGAGAGATGCAAGAGCAAGCTTGCCTCAAGGCGTGAAGCCTTGCTCAGCTTGCAAGGGCTGAGATTTACACTTAGAGCCAGAGCAGGCACATCTGAGGAAGAACCTGCCACCGTGGCTTGCCTGGGAGGATGTGACTGAGAGCCTGGGAGACCTCCTCACCATGGCCGTAATCTGGATCGGAGCTATGGAGCCTGCCACCACCTAGCAAGGAGAGTGCTGGCATGTCACAGCACCTCTGCCCATCCCCACGGGCTGTATACTGTACCGACGAGGATGGAGACCCTGAGGTTTCTGCCTGTTTTGCTGGCTCTTGCCAGCTTCTTTCCCCCCCACCCCCTGAGCCCTGCTCTGTTGTGTCCCCTTAGCAGCCTTCTACAGTGCTCTGAATGAGGAGCCTGGACACGGATCAGGAGAGGGTTTGACCTCTCCTTTCCATACTGCCCATCTGAGACCCAGCACTGACAAGCATATAGGGAGACTCACTCTTGTTGCCTTCACAGCCAGCCAGGCAGAGGGCAGAGACCAGCAGCAAACATCCCACAGTCCTTTCCTGTGAAAACAGCAGGCTCTGGGTAACTCAGATTTTTAGCACGCTTGCTGGAGATGTTTGCAGGCATTCAGAAGGAGCCAAGTTTCAAGCATGGGTGCGACAATTTCTGTTCTGTATTTTCTCCAAAAACTCCAGGTTCAACAACACAAAACCATTTCTTATCCCAAAGGGCCAGATCAGCAATGCCTCCCCTCCGCAGGCTAACATGAGGGTCAAATACCGTCCTGAATTTAGGTAGCTATTCCAGAAAGAGAGAGTGGGAGACACCAGACCTCGGACCTTCGGGGATGTGCTGACAGTGATAAAGCCGCACTTCAGTAAGAACAGGGACATTGAGTGAAACCGCACAGCTAAGGCATCAGTCTAGGCTCCCCAAAGAGGAAAGGAGTTTCCCTCTTCCCAGTACAGCTCTTTTGAAGGGTTAGGATTTGCAAAAGGATCCTCGCTTTTCTAGTAACCCATATCCATAACAAGGAGCCAACAGGATTAAAAAAATCCAAAGCCTTGAACACAACTAAAATTAATGCCACAAAGCCACAGATTCAGTCGATCTCCCCCATTGGTACAGGTAATGGATTTCTTTAGGGCAATTAACAGCATGGTGCTGTATGAGCCCTGGATGCTGGAGTCTCTGTTTTAGAGACGCAGATATGAGTCAGCCGGGGCTGGTGGCTGGAGTGATGCTCTGCCACCCCTCTGCCCTGAAGGTGCACCGAGAGCGGGGCAAAGCCAACACCAAAAGCCCCGCTCTGGTCTGGCAGCACATCACATAGCCCCTCTGCCTGACCCAGGTGGCTGCCACCGCCGGACCTCCAGACAAAGAGGGTTTACTCCCCGCTCCGGCACTCCTGAGAGGTCCCACAAGTATAAAGACCTCACCTTGTTCTCATCCACTTACCATCACCAGGCCGCTCTGTGCTCCTCCACCCACCGCTGCCCCGGGTTGCTCTCGTGCTCCCTGCCCTGTGCCTTATATCGCCTGCCAGCAGCTCATCCTTCTCCCCCACGCAAACTCGCTGCCTCCACGATTGCACAAGAGCCAGCGGTGGCGGGAGAGGAAAGGACTCTCCATCCTGCGGCACGGATAACACTTCCGATTAGCACGCTCCGATTAGCTGACGGCTCCTGAACACTGACCCAATTCACGGCCCTGATGGGATCCCAAACGGGGAGTATCTGCAAAATCCCTGGGAATCTGGGGTTTTTTGCATCCAACTGGTTTTGTGGTACCTTCTTTTGACGCAACAATAACAACAGATACCACAGCAGCACATGTGAAGGCCAGATCACTGTGTGTACTGAATACACGATGTACATTTTCTTCGGCTGTTTTTTTACTTACTTCTGACATCTAAGATCTGGTGAGAAGCACTGGTGAGAGGTGGAAGGATGAAGGCTTGGTCCGACCATGCTTTAGGACACAGTAACCAGCTGCAAACAGCAGGAATCACTCAAAGTGATGCTTCTTCATGTATATTGACTAGACTCCATGCATCCTCAGAGCTGTAATTGCTAGTCACCATAACATAGCAGCAAACACAAACCTCCGTCTGTCCGTTTTTTTTCCTAACCACAATGAAAACCAGAAAACAAAAGCGCTTAGCACCTGATCCTGCTTACAGCCTGATGAACTATCAATTAAAAAAAAAAAAAGAAAAAGAAAAAAGGAAAAAAAAGGAAAAAAAGGAAAAAAAAGGGATGGGGGGGAGAAGAAGATCTCCCGCCACCCCCTGCTGCCAGCTTTCGGGTGAGAATCCCTTTCCATTATGTGTTTCACAAAGCAATTAACCCAGACGGAAGCTTGCACAGACTTGCTTAGAGATGCAAAGGCAGTGCAGCCCGCAGGCTTGGAAAGCAACAAAGGAAAAAAAGGATGAATGTGTGCAGGGGGGGGTTGTTTTGGGGTTTGGGTTTTTNTTTTGTCTAGTTGGTTTCAAGTAGTGAGGACAAGAGAAAGGTAGATTGTGCATGCCCCAATGCGGCTCTGTCCCAGGCCCAAACCTTGTGTTGTACAACTATGTTGGGAAGAGAAATGGAGGCACCCTGACACAGAATTGCTCTCAGAACTCTCCAGTGGCTCCCCAGGGCCTTTGCGGATCACCTCATTGAAGGCATCTATTTTTTCCGCAAGCTCAAAGATGCCATGGCAGCAGCAAGGTGAAGAGGGACCACTCACTTGTCAGCAGCAGTGAGAGCAAAGGGCAGTTTCACCACCTGCTCGTAGGCGTAGACGCAAGAGAAATGCACCTCCAGCTGAAAACTCCGGGAGATCATGCCCCTGAGCGCTTCCCCCTCTGACTCAATGACGTTGGAGTACGACACATGGGAGCCATTTTGCTGGAAAGACACAGAAACTAAGTCTTCAGACCATGTCTGAGTCCATACACATTGCTCCAAGCTCCAGTCCAGATGGTGCAACTCAGCTACAGCTGCTCCAGGCCTCCTGGATATCTGAAGGGGTTTTTGCTCAAGCCCCATGTCCAGGGCCTACTGGCAACCATCATCGGAGTAGGCGGGAGTCAGCATAATGACCACAGGTGAGGGCCCTCCTGGGCAATGCAGAGCTGGAGCACCGGTTCTTCTGCACCCTCCCTCACCCATGAATCAAGTGAGGGACCAAGGGGCTATAGCCAGGGCTGCAGAGCTCAGAGGGTGCTGCCAAAAAACCAAACGCTGTTACCAGCTGGTAAAGAGCACGCTGAGACTTCCATGCTCTGCCAAGTAAGACAAGATGTGCTGCCAGCAGGGGTTTGGTGGAGGCAGAAGAGCTTTCTGAGAGCCCCCAGGGAAGCATTCCAAGGGGAACGAGAACTACACAGCACCCAGATATAAAACAAAAAGCCTGTGGGTGTTCCCCTTGCTATGCCCACCCAGCATGTCTGCTCCTCTCCCGGCTACACTGAGAGGCTCTGCTGGATCCTCACCTGAATTACTGACCCACAGGCAGTGTGGTTTTCACCTGTGAGAGTAGCTGCAAAAAACAGCTCACCCTCTTCTTCCCTTTCTGAGACCTTGCATGCCTGGTTCTTCAAGTGGACAAGCTCCTGGGGTATTTTCAAGAGTTCAAACACCTCCTTCCTCACCATCATCTTCATGTGCTCTTCCTTGCAGGCCAACTTCAGTACCACATCTGGGGGAAAAAGCCATCTGCAATAGCAATAAGGAAGAAACCTGAAGGAGCCCTAGGTCAGCTACGGGATGGCACGGTCCCACTGAGCTCAACAGACCCTCATCCAGCCTTGTTGGAGACTGCTGGTAGGGCTCTTCAGAGACCCTGGGCAAAAGACAAACCTTTGGGAATACGCAGAAGTTGATGTGGGTCTGTCATCTTGTATTGGCTGCCTAAGCCCTACACAAGTCCATGGCCGCTGCTACTCTGAGCAGACAGAGTCCTTAAGATATCAAAGGCAGATGTTGTGGGTCTGGCCCCTTCAAGGGCTGTCTACAGAATCACTGCCATCTGCCAAGGGCACCAGACAGGCACAGTAATCCTCTCTTTCAGATGAAGAACACACAGGTTTTGGCCAGTGTCTGGAACGAGCCTTCATTGTAGCCATGCTGGAGCGTGTGTTGTTGTGCTGAGACCGCAAGGCAGCTGTGCTCCGCAGGATGCCCTGCTGCCCTGATGCGGCTACGCCACAGCACGGCTTCTTGCCAGCCAAGGTTTCCTTCTTACAGGAACTAAGACTTTTGGGGAAGAAGGAAATGGCCTGTGCCTAGTCTTGTACCTTGTACCTTGTAGTCAGGACATGGTGGTGGTGGTGGGGAATGCACCTGAACCAGGAGGTGGGACATGCTCCTGGAGCCCACAGTGGAGAGCAGCGGTAACATCAGTGCAGTGTGTCCATCACCCTTCCCTCCAGTACCCGTGGACAGACTGGGGAGGGCCCACCAGCATCACCAGCCTTACCTTGGCAGAACATCCCTGTGAAGCCTGGTTTGCAGCTGCAAACTGGTCTGTCCTCTATCACTTGGCAGTCCCCCTGGTGCTGGCACAGGTTTGGCAGGCAGGCATCCAGGCTCCTCTTGAGACGGAGGGCAACCCCTCGCCTTGGGCCATGTGGGAACTCCAGCCCACCTGCAGCAAAGCAAAGGCGAGTAAGCTGAAATGCACCAAAAGCATCATCTCCCCTATGAGAGATGCAAGAGCAAGCTTGCCTCAAGGCGTGAAGCCTTGCTCAGCTTGCAAGGGCTGAGATTTACACTTAGAGCCAGAGCAGGCACATCTGAGGAAGAACCTGCCACCGTGGCTTGCCTGGGAGGATGTGACTGAGAGCCTGGGAGACCTCCTCACCATGGCCGTAATCTGGATCGGAGCTATGGAGCCTGCCACCACCTAGCAAGGAGAGTGCTGGCATGTCACAGCACCTCTGCCCATCCCCACGGGCTGTATACTGTACCGACGAGGATGGAGACCCTGAGGTTTCTGCCTGTTTTGCTGGCTCTTGCCAGCTTCTTTCCCCCCCACCCCCTGAGCCCTGCTCTGTTGTGTCCCCTTAGCAGCCTTCTACAGTGCTCTGAATGAGGAGCCTGGACACGGATCAGGAGAGGGTTTGACCTCTCCTTTCCATACTGCCCATCTGAGACCCAGCACTGACAAGCATATAGGGAGACTCACTCTTGTTGCCTTCACAGCCAGCCAGGCAGAGGGCAGAGACCAGCAGCAAACATCCCACAGTCCTTTCCTGTGAAAACAGCAGGCTCTGGGTAACTCAGATTTTTAGCACGCTTGCTGGAGATGTTTGCAGGCATTCAGAAGGAGCCAAGTTTCAAGCATGGGTGCGACAATTTCTGTTCTGTATTTTCTCCAAAAACTCCAGGTTCAACAACACAAAACCATTTCTTATCCCAAAGGGCCAGATCAGCAATGCCTCCCCTCCGCAGGCTAACATGAGGGTCAAATACCGTCCTGAATTTAGGTAGCTATTCCAGAAAGAGAGAGTGGGAGACACCAGACCTCGGACCTTCGGGGATGTGCTGACAGTGATAAAGCCGCACTTCAGTAAGAACAGGGACATTGAGTGAAACCGCACAGCTAAGGCATCAGTCTAGGCTCCCCAAAGAGGAAAGGAGTTTCCCTCTTCCCAGTACAGCTCTTTTGAAGGGTTAGGATTTGCAAAAGGATCCTCGCTTTTCTAGTAACCCATATCCATAACAAGGAGCCAACAGGATTAAAAAAATCCAAAGCCTTGAACACAACTAAAATTAATGCCACAAAGCCACAGATTCAGTCGATCTCCCCCATTGGTACAGGTAATGGATTTCTTTAGGGCAATTAACAGCATGGTGCTGTATGAGCCCTGGATGCTGGAGTCTCTGTTTTAGAGACGCAGATATGAGTCAGCCGGGGCTGGTGGCTGGAGTGATGCTCTGCCACCCCTCTGCCCTGAAGGTGCACCGAGAGCGGGGCAAAGCCAACACCAAAAGCCCCGCTCTGGTCTGGCAGCACATCACATAGCCCCTCTGCCTGACCCAGGTGGCTGCCACCGCCGGACCTCCAGACAAAGAGGGTTTACTCCCCGCTCCGGCACTCCTGAGAGGTCCCACAAGTATAAAGACCTCACCTTGTTCTCATCCACTTACCATCACCAGGCCGCTCTGTGCTCCTCCACCCACCGCTGCCCCGGGTTGCTCTCGTGCTCCCTGCCCTGTGCCTTATATCGCCTGCCAGCAGCTCATCCTTCTCCCCCACGCAAACTCGCTGCCTCCACGATTGCACAAGAGCCAGCGGTGGCGGGAGAGGAAAGGACTCTCCATCCTGCGGCACGGATAACACTTCCGATTAGCACGCTCCGATTAGCTGACGGCTCCTGAACACTGACCCAATTCACGGCCCTGATGGGATCCCAAACGGGGAGTATCTGCAAAATCCCTGGGAATCTGGGGTTTTTTGCATCCAACTGGTTTTGTGGTACCTTCTTTTGACGCAACAATAACAACAGATACCACAGCAGCACATGTGAAGGCCAGATCACTGTGTGTACTGAATACACGATGTACATTTTCTTCGGCTGTTTTTTTACTTACTTCTGACATCTAAGATCTGGTGAGAAGCACTGGTGAGAGGTGGAAGGATGAAGGCTTGGTCCGACCATGCTTTAGGACACAGTAACCAGCTGCAAACAGCAGGAATCACTCAAAGTGATGCTTCTTCATGTATATTGACTAGACTCCATGCATCCTCAGAGCTGTAATTGCTAGTCACCATAACATAGCAGCAAACACAAACCTCCGTCTGTCCGTTTTTTTTCCTAACCACAATGAAAACCAGAAAACAAAAGCGCTTAGCACCTGATCCTGCTTACAGCCTGATGAACTATCAATTAAAAAAAAAAAAAGAAAAAGAAAAAAGGAAAAAAAAGGAAAAAAAGGAAAAAAAAGGGATGGGGGGGAGAAGAAGATCTCCCGCCACCCCCTGCTGCCAGCTTTCGGGTGAGAATCCCTTTCCATTATGTGTTTCACAAAGCAATTAACCCAGACGGAAGCTTGCACAGACTTGCTTAGAGATGCAAAGGCAGTGCAGCCCGCAGGCTTGGAAAGCAACAAAGGAAAAAAAGGATGAATGTGTGCAGGGGGGGGTTGTTTTGGGGTTTGGGTTTTTTTTTTTTTTTTTTTTTCTAAACAGAGTGAAACTCAGGAGCCTTTTGGTCTCTGAGGTGCTGGTGGCAAAGCTGTCCTGGAGGGCAGGGTTTGGCCACTTCCCCCTCATTTCCCCCAGAAATCTTCTGGAGGGAGGGGGTTGCCACCGGAAACAAGCCTTCTCCCTGGGTGGCTGTCGGCAGCTTTAGGCCAGGGAGAGGGCTGGGGCAGCCGAGGAGCCCCCGGTAGCATGGCGACAGCCTGGGGGTGGCCTGCCTGGGGTGCGGAGGGGCCTGGGGGCAGCCCTGAGGGTAGGGCAGGAGGGGGCACCCGGGGAGGCTCTGGGAGAGGTGGGCCCCAGGGCAGGCCCGGGGGAGGCCGCAAGCCCCCACCGCGGCCCCACGCCGCCTTCGCGGCCGGCGTTGCCATGACGCGCAGGCTCGGCGGCAACGGCGAGGCGGAGGCGGAGGCGGTGAGGCGGGGAGGGCAGGGGAGGAGCAGCAGAGGCCAGGCTGTCCTTGAGAGCCGCGGGGCTGAAGGGGCGGCGGGGGCAGGAGGCTGTCGGGGTGGTGTGGAGCAGTGCTGGGCCCCGGGACACCCCCCGGACCCCCCACTGCAAGATATGTGCCTCCTCACGGGGTCAGCCTGACTACAGGGAGGAGAAAACAAACCAGCCCCCAACTTCCCTGAGATGTAAATAAATAATATCAGCAGCCCTCTGTCCTTGGAGGCTGCTGACTCTGCTGCAAAGGGCCCTCCTCCCCTCAAGGCCCCTGAGTGGCCGGCCAGGCTCAGCGCAGCGGCGGCTCTGGCATGGGCTATCGGCAGGGGCCCGGCACGTTTCCGGAGCTGCTTTGCAGCTGGCAGCACCCCAGGCAGGACAGAGGACGCGGTATTTGCATGGGCACAGAAAATGGGGGACGCACCACAATCTGAGACTGAACGTGGGGATGTGCTGTGCGCTACTGAGCCAGGCTCACCCTGTTCTGCCATCTCCCCCACGCTGCTGCTTGGGGCGTCCAGGAACATGCAGCTGCTTATTTACCAAGCCCAGCCCAAACTCAAATTCAGTGCTCACCCTTTGCTGTCACACTTCTGGCTGCCTCAGCCATGCTCGCGTATGGAATCACTGCAGCTATAATGCAAGTGATTCTGCATTGCTGTGTTCTGGGTCCCATCCCTGAATTCACTCTGGTGCGTACATTTCTGTAGTGGCCAGGAGAAGGCAGAATGGAGGTCCTGGAGGAGAAGGAGGAAGAGGAGCAAAGAGAAGAAGAAGAGCTGAAGGCTCTGGAGATCAGTGTTAACCTCCAGGACGTGGAGACGAAGGCATCTGCGGAGCAAGTCTGCGTCCCAGGCAATGTACTGTAAGTCATGTGTCTGTCAGTTACTGGGACAAGCAGAGACGGTCCCTTTGGGGTCCAGGGGCAGACTGCGTGTGTGTGGATGGCACACGTGGTCCTCTTGCACAGGTGGGGAGCAAGCGAGTTTCGCCTGCCTGATGTGTTTTTCTGGGAATGGGCACGTGTGAGTAAGACAACTCCCTTGATTGTATGTTCATTCCCTGCTGTATCATGACGCTACACAAAGATCCACTGAGCCTCTGGATATGTGTCAGCTTGCCGTCACTCCAGAGAGGCTTGGCTATGTCAAAATCATGTCCTTGGATATGTTCCCTATTTTTTCCCTGGGAAAAAGGGAGCCCTTGCCATGTTTTGATAGCAAGTCATCTTGCCCGAATTGCTTCCGGCTTATTACCTGTGTCTCTCCACCTTCTCCTGCCCTGAAAGAGATTTTGACTGGAGCTGCATTGACACGTCCCAGTTACCATCCTCGTACAAGACAAATTCCCTGAAGGAAGAGAAGTTGCTCCACATCGCCGACCATTTCCTCCAGCAGTACACTCACCTCTGTCCGGACCGCAAGCCGCTCTTCCTCCACCCAGTCAACGAGTGTGGTGTGGAGGTATGGAGCAGCGTAGGGCTGGGCCATGGCGCAGGGGGCACTCGGCTTCTGCAGTGCTGAATGCTGGGGAAGGACAGCAGCCCTTCCTGCCCTCTCTGCTGGCCAGAGGGAATGGGAACCCTCTTGCTGTGTCCACTGCACCCTGAACAGGTGCACGGCACCCCGGGAACACCCCAGCTGTCCAAATCCACAAGCGCGTTGTACCACGCACACGGTGGTGGTGCCATGTGGGCTGCAGGCAGCTCTCAGCCCTGCAGCGTGACGCTTTGGAAGGACCACAGAAACATACAGGAAAGTAAAAGAAACATGTGAAATAGATAAGGCTCAGGCTCAGTCACAGGTATGGAGTCTGGATCCGGAGTTAGGTCAATTCTGAACTCTGCAGAAGTTACAGGGAAGGAAGTAAATGTGGAAGTTTGTGGTCTGGTTTTGTTTAGGACTAGGCCCAAGCTGTACAACTGTTGTCTAGTTCTGGACCTGATGCTCCCCGAGGTGTCTGGAATTGCTACTTTGGACCAGCTTTCCCCAACATTTATTATGTCATTAACATACAAGACAAAAAATGCTGGAGGATGTAAAAGCTGGAAAGGGCAGTAGCTCTTTGTCTTGCTTGAAAGCTAAGAGAAAACTGTCTTGCACCTGTAACGTGTCTGAGTTGAGCTTGAAGTTTTAGCCACAGACAAGCAGATGGCTTCTTGGCCCCATGCAATTTCCATCTTGGAACAGGTGAGGAGGATAACTGATGCTGTCGATATGCTCTAGGGAGGTTCTGAATGTGAGCCACAATATCCAGGGGCGTTCTTTGGACAGGAGACTCTGCAGGGCTTCTGTTGGGTAACGAAAGTCCTCTTGTTGCCTTACAGAAGTTTGTGAGCACAACGGTGAGGCCAACGCTGCTGCCTTACGCAGAGCTGTACCACTGGGATGGCTGCGCTGGCTTCGTCTCTGATTACCTCACCATGGAGCCCCTCCAGTCCCCTATCATGCCGGTAAGAAGGGGCTGCAGTCCCGTTGAAAACAGCCCCGTGACAGAAGGGCCTCTCAGCAGGACACAATGTAGAAACCCCAGAGGCTGGGATTACAAAGGTCTTGGCCCCCTCTGTCATCCTGTGATTACTTAGGCAAGCCCCCGGTTTTCCCAGGCCCTGTGCGCTCTGTTTGGACGCGTAACCCCAGTACATGTACAGGGTCATACCTGTCACTCCATTAAGTACCATTTCTACAAGATCGGGCCTGGCCCTGCCCTTGGTCACCCCAGATGACCAACTGGTCTGACATGGGTCGCAGTGTCTGACAAGCCTCCCCTCTGAAGACCAAATGCCTAGGAACAAAAGAGCATGTAAAGCCTAGGGGACGATGCTTGACCTCGGTGACCTGTTCGTTGAGGCTTTAGACATTTCTGTCCCAATTTTGGGGATATTTGGGGGTTGCTAAAGGGAGATTTCTAGACTGGCAAGAAAGGATGATGCCAGAGTTGGGGCAAGTTCTTGGCTGGTGTGAATCAGCTGAGGCAAAGGGAGCACAGTCTGCTGGCAAGGACTGCTGGCGCCCTGCAGGGTGCCCCAAATCTACACCAGCTCCGTGCTGGCTAAGTCTGTCCCAGGAGTCCCAGGGTCTCAAGAGGAACTCTGGCACTTTGTGGCCACAGCAAATGTATCTCCGTTTAGCAGACGGAGACTGCCTTGATCACCTAAGGTGATGCCTGAGATCTGGGAGCAGACTGTCTACCTAGAACCTCTGTAATATGTGTATTGATCCCTTTGCTTGCTCACCAGTGAGGACCAGAAGGGAAGATCTTCCCTCCTTTGAGCTGTAGTTTAGCTTATGCATCTTTTGCTTTGAAACGCTGCACAGACCAACTAGAGATGGAGGTAAGTCTCACTCCAGAGTTGTAGTTAGCATTAGGTTTTCAGCAGTTTGGCGAGCTTGTCCTGCCTGTCTCTCCCTGTGGTTAAATTTGTCATCAGGTTTGGGGTCAGAATTTCCCCAGATCACTTTGGAGGGGGGTTTTGGGGTCTGTGGCTTACAGAGGAATTTTATATAACAGATTCCATATGGGTGCAGAGCCCAGGGATATGAGCAATGCCCTCTCTCTCTTCTGCTCTCTGCCTGGTGCGTGTTTCAGCTTCACAAGACAAGCACTGCGAACATGCATCTCTCTCTTTCAAGCCCAGTTCGCTCTATTCCCCCACCACCATCCTGAAATACCAGCGAGGGAACTGCTTTGACTTCAGCGTGCTGCTGTGCTCCATGCTGATCGGGGCCGGGTATGATGCCTACTGTGTGCATGGGTATGCCACCCGTGAGATGTGCGCCCTGGACGAGACTCTGGAGCTGTGCCCACTGCTCAGGAAGCCCCAGGAGGTGAGACCTGCAGTGAGTGGGCAGGGAGGAGCCCAGCATGCATGCTCGCCCTCTTCATTTCCAGTGAGCTCCAGAGTTGAGCTAGGGGGAATAGCTTGAGGTCCACGCCGGGTTTCAGTCTGTACCGAGCAGGGACCTCACCAAAGGGATCTTTTGAGTGATTATCCACAGTTCCTTAAGGGGCTGCTTTGGCTTCACTGAATTCCTGCTCTCCAGCTCCAATACTGCAAACTGCCAAGGGTTTGGAACTGGGGGGTACCTGTAAGCCATACATTTTCTCCCTTCTATTGATCTCTGCTGGGTTTCACAGCAATACCCTGCTTTTGCAGAGGCAGGTGCCAAAAGAGGGGGTGAAGAAGTCCAACAAGTATAGAGTTGAGCCCCCACCAGACCTGCAGAGCAAGTTTGAGCTTCAGCAGGAAGCCAAGGCGGCAGCAGAAACTGAACCTGCTCAGAAGAACAAGGAAAGAGAAGAGAAGGTCATGGTGAGTTAGCGAGGTCCACACACCTCTCTGTAAACTCCAGGAGCAAGAGCCGAGACACAGGTAATGGCTGACCAAATAAAGGAGCTCAGCATACTCTGCCATGAAGTATGACATAACCCTGATCATGGCCATGAGCACTTGGCCTCTGGGAACACAGTGCGCGCTGGCACAGGAGTAAGCACTGGGTATGTAAACTTCTGAAATGTTAAGGGCCTAGAGATCTTTAGAAGTGGGCAGAGGACAAAATAAGGTTGGCATTGGGTTAGACTAACTGGCAATAAAATGGTAATAATTACTGCTTTGTCCTCTGCACTACAGGATGTGGAAAAGCCCGAGCATGACCCTTTGTATGGCTTACGGGTGCACGCATGGGTTTTGGTTCTGTCTGGGAAGAGGGAGGTTCCTGAGACCTTCTTCATCAACCCCTTCACGGGAAACAGCCACAGCACCATGGATAAGCACTTCCTTGGGATCGAGAGCGTCTGGAACCACAGGAACTACTGGGTGAACATGCAGGACTGCTGGAACGGCTGCAAGGTAATGAGCACCTAAGCACCCTGTGTCTGGGAGGGACAGCTGGGCTAACCTGAGTCCTGGGGAAGTCCAAGATCAGTGGTGACCCCAATTTCCACTTAACCATTCCCTGTGTTGGTCATAGACTCTGGAACTACTCCAGGACATCCTAGACCCTGAGCTAGCAAATACGAGTCATGCTTATTAAACCCCCTACAGTGCTAGAATATCAGCTTTTAAGGCTGGCTGGACACTTGTTCTCTCAAACAACAGCTTTTAAGGCAGAGGATGTTTTGACCCTGTCAGGCACAGCTACTCCCCAGCTGATGTAAAGACTGGGAGGCGAGGGTCTGGGAGCTACTTCAGGCCTGTGTGAATGACCTTGGGGCCATGTGTGCTCTGAGGAAGGAGGCAGAAGCATTTCCAGAAGCTTCCTCTCCTCCGTAGCAGAGGCATCATGAGGAAAGGGGTCTGCAGATCCCTAGGCACAGGGGCAGTCTTTGGGGTCCCACCAGCCAGCCAAGGGGCTGACAAGCCCACCTCACTGAGATCCAGGCTCTGTGTAGAGTCCTTTAACTCCCTGACACCCAGCCAGGCCGCAGACGTGCAGGAGCAGCGTTCAGTTGAGTGTCAGGCCCTTGAGACTGCCCTGTAGTTAAGTGGGTTTCCTCTGTATGCCCTAGGATCTCATCTTCGACCTGGGTGATGCTATCCGCTGGGAAATTATGCTTTTGGAGGGCAACAAGCCTCTTCAGCTGCTCCCAGATGCTGAGGAGAAAAAGGAGTTATCTGACAGGGGCGTGGATGATACGGTGAGTGACCCAAATGAGGGCTCTGGTGCAGCGGGGGTGCTGTATGGAAGGCCCGCTCATGTCTGCCTGCCTGCTGCCCTCTCCAGGTCAGATCACTATTGCTCTAGCTAGGTTTTGGTTGGCACTTTAGATTCCTTCTCAATCCCGAATTGTTCTGATGCTTTTTGAAGCAGGACCCCGAGTGGTACTTCTGGTGCCCTAAGTGGCTAGGGAGCTCTGTAAGGCCTTGAGTGCATTGACCTTTGGGATGAAATAATTTCAAAAAATAAAATCCAAACTGAAATTTTTCAGAACACTCTTTCTCTGCTGGTCAGCACCCTGCTCTTCTGGCTGCTAGGTACAGTTGGCAACCAGATGTAGAAATAATGTATGTACTCTAATGCACCAAAAAATGCCATGTGCTGGAAGCGAAAAATGGTATGTTGTCCTGGTGGAAGAACACAGCATAATAAAGCAGGCATTGCAGCAGCACAGCAGGACAGAGGAACACCAGGAACAGTACATTCCCCCATGTTATCTACTCTCCTCAGCCTGGGCCCATAACTGAGGAACAAAGCATCTTCCGTGATCTATGTGAAACAAGCTGGTCATTAGTTTGAATGACAATTGTCACATTCGTCTGCTATCCAGCATGAGTGTTAGCCAGAAGAAGATCATTTCAGTAGGCTTGAGTAGGGATGTGCTAGTGAGAGTGTGGGGTTGCAGAAAAGCTCTCCTTCCTCGTAAACTGCAGTGTGCTGCTTGCCTCTGTCAGGCTGCGTGTGACTGACACAGCTCTCATAACTGTGCCACTGTGTTCCCCAGGACCAGCGTGGCCTCGCACGAGATGAGCTCGGATCACAGCACCGCATTCTCTAGAGCCAGAATGCCCCCTGACACAATAAGAGAAGCTGCCAAAAATGCAAATCTCTGCTTCTGTTTCAGCAGGAAAAGGAGGAAGACATGAGTTTTGACATGCCACCATCGTGGGTAGCCCCAATTCAGGTATCTCCCAGAGGTATGTATTCTTCCTTTGCCTTTTGCTTGACCCCCAGCTAACCTTTTGGTGGGTTTTGTATGTTTGTTTATCTCACTCAAGAGTTCTCCCTTCAGGATAGACAGAGGACAGCAGTGAAGTGCAGCAGATGCAGGCAGCAACAGCTATTGGACTGAATGTGTGCCATCAGTGCTCTGTCTCACCCCGGCTGAGAACCTCAGTGCAGAGACACACACACACACACACCCCCACACACACATACACCTTCCTGCATTATCAAATATCTGCTTTGGGAGGGAAGGTGTATATACATAACTTTAAAACACAACAGGCAGGGTCTTAACAGATTTACTGGCAGCTCAACGCAGTCAATACATGCATAGTTTCCCTTAGACGGTGGTTTTCTCCCTCTTGAATTATTTTTCCTGGGGCTGAGTACAAGGGACTGAATTTTTCTGACGCCTCTTTTGCCCACTGCAGAGTTTGAGACCCACTTTTTCCAGGGGAGGAAGGTGAACCTGTATAAGAAAGCAAAACTGGAGAAATGGGCACCGTACCTGAATGGAAATGGGCTGGTGAAACGCCTCACCGTCTACGCAGACTTAGACTGTAAGAGGGATGAGTGAACCTACTCGATGCACTGAGCAAACACAGCCTGTGGTGTGCTGATGGGAAGGGGGAGGTGGTCCCCTTCCTGCCAAAGTCTGTCTTGTGCTTTCTCACCCTCCTTTCACATTTGTGGGGGACTTACCTATCACATCTTCAAACGCTCCATCACACTCACTCTCTTTCAGAACTTTCTCACAGAACTTTCCAGCACTGCTCGGGGTTCCTGTAAGAGTTTGAATCTGTTTCACACCCCAGTGCTGAGCTGTTCAGTGTCGCAGGTCAGCTGCTTGGATTTTTCAGTCTCCAGAGAAATGGATGGCTGGTTTGATTTGATCCAGTTGTGTCACTATTCCCATTGGTGTTGACAGCAGCCATAGAAAGGGGCAGCTACAGACTGTGGATATTTCTGTGCTCCAAAGCATTACTTTTCAACAGCTGGTCCAAGAAACCATGCAGATTCCTAACTGGACATACAGTGTCCTGTCCTCAGGCCTCTCGGATAGCGTAGTGCCGCTATCTCCTTTCCCTTCACTCCTGACACTATCATCAAGTATTTGGGATGGAATTTCTCTCGCCTAACCCTAGCCATCTGCCGTGCCATGTTCTCCCCCTGAGCTGATTAGTTCTTGTTGATGGAGAGGAATAAACCCTCTTAAGGTGTAATTCATCTACTCAAACATAGATTAGGATTCATCCACAAAATGTCCCTGTGCACAGGGCCAGTTCCAGGGACTATACGATGTCTGCTGTGGCTGTATCAGGAGCACAGGGTGCTTGCACAGACACTGAGAGCTCATCAGATGACTCTTACCACCTCCAGCAGAGTGCCGTAAGGTTGTGAAATGGTTTGTCTCCTCCCAGGTACTGAAGTAGTGGAGGTGAAGGAGTGGTTCAAAAACCGAGAAGACATGTTGGATATGAGACAAGTGAATAAACGAACACAGCTGACCACAGAGCACTTCAGCCCAGGACACCACCTCGGTCTTAAAGGTATTCCAGCTCATCTGGGCAGCCACTGCAGCTGATGGGGCTTCATGTGGATCTGTTCTAGCAGTTGCAAAAGTGCAAAGTTGGGGGTGGGGGGGCAAACTTGTGGGGTGAATCGCCTAGATAAATAATACGGTCTCCAGTGGAGAGTAGATGATTGGGTTGTTGGCTTCCAGTCCTGGACAGTGTTCTCTGCTCCAGCACAGCAGAAGAAAAATACATACCTATCACATGGGTGATATAATTTATTTTTGCCAGTAGAGGTGATAGAAGTGGAGGCTTTCTCCTTAGGATTATGTTTGGTCTCTCAGCGTTGTGCGACTGGGAGTGGGAAAGTCCTGCATCAGATCTGTTGCTAAAGCAGCATTTCATCCCAAGAGGCTGCGCCCGGTCCTGATTCGGGAAGAGCAGGGTCCAGGCTCCACTCACTGCTGCCTCACTGTGTGAGGAAGGCAGTCGCCATGCAAAGCTGTCCTGCCGTCTTCAGGCTGTGAGGAGATAACATCCCCTTCTGACGCTCTTACGTGCATTTGATTTATTTGCTGCTGAAGAAAATGAGATTTCCTCTGGACACACTTGTGCTTGCTGTATTATGGTTGCTAACTGAAAATGCATGCAATCTCTCTTATGTTCTTAGCTCATGTCTATGCGTCGTTGAAACCAGGGACTGAACGTACGATGGAGTTTTACAGTGAGGCGCGAGCTGATGGCCTCCAGAAACGTGTTGAAAATGCTAACGAGATGACAGAGTACTTCGTGGGGCGGGATGACTTCCTGCATGTCCGGCACATGGAGTTTGGCAAAAGGGGAAAGAAAGTACACTTGGCTGGCACTGGAACTGACATTAACTCCCGGCCTATAGTGGTACGGCCAAGGCAGGAACAGAAAAATATCTGTCACTGTGATATTTATACTATGCAAAACATACTGCCTAGGGCTTTAGGTTCATTTGCAGTGGGTACAGCCAAGGCAAAACTCCAGATGGGATGTCCAAGCCTTGTTCAGCTGCTGTGCCTCACAGTTGCTTGCTTGACAGAGAGCTACAGTGTGACCAGTTGTCACTAACTGCACTGAGCAGCTAGAATGAAACCAGGAAACACTTGGAAAATGTGTGTCAGAGGAAAAGAAAAAAAAAAAGCTTGACTGTGATTTTTGGAATTAAATTATCACAAGACTAAAAACTAGTCAAATGATTTCATGTTCTGACCCCAAACTAATAACCATTTAGGTTCCCAATGAAGTGTCCGATCACTCTGATTTGTTACAAGCAGGTAATCTACCTTCTCCTCTAGTCAGGTCTGATTTGGAGAACAGAAGAGGGAGGAAGTCTGACAGCTGGCACCATGGCTCAGACTCTTCACCTGCCACGACAGAGCCAGGCAGCAGCCTGCCTTTTGGGCCAGCAACCAACATGCTCCATTTTCCTTCCCTATGTTGGGGAACTTCGTTGCGCTCCAGAATACCTTGCTTCCTGCTGTTCCCTCACTCAGGGATGCATGCCAAGCTAACTTTGAGCTTGGAGAGCATACTTGGCTCCACAAATAGGAGACTTCTGTATTGCTTTAAGCAGCTTTGTGCCTTTTTTCTCAGGCACAGGAAAGAACAGTAGGACTGTGGGCCAGGAGATGCCACTGTAGTCCAGGCAGAAAAGCCCAATTTTTACTTTGTGTTTTTACCCAACTCTCTGCAAATCTTGCCATTTTTGTGTCTTCTCTAACCTGCTTCCATCTCTTTCTTTTCCATCCCTCATTAGCAAATCAAGGAGTGTTTCCACAGAAACCCAGAAAAGCCTGCTGATGAAGATGTAGCAGAACGTATCTTTGTGATCACAGAAGAGACAATCCATCTGACATATCACCTTAAGGACAAATACATTACTGCCTCAAAGGATTTCTTCGAAGCATCGAAGAGGGATAGGAAAGGAAATGAAATCGTCATGACTCCAGAAATGTGCATCACGTACCAGGTATGGAGAAAAACTACTTAGATCTTGAAGTTTTTCTAGATCGCAAGACACAAAGGGAAGGTGAAGTGTCAGTGGAAGAACTACAAGCATGATGTGTTCCATGCTGCCCCTCTGCACCCCTCCCTCGCAGACAGTCTCCAGGCTGACAGCACAAACACCCCTGGAGATGGACTGCCATGCTGGGAGCGACTGGGCATGTAGGGTGTAGTGTAGCATGAAAGGCTTGCTCTAGCCGTGCCTGAGGTCATCCTCCCAGACTTGGGCATCAGGCAGGGTAGACACAGCCGCTGGGGTCTTGCAAGATGCTGATTCAGCAGCTGTCGGGCTCAGTCCTTACGATTCATGGCAGGGAAGCTGAAATTTTCTCTGCCATTCTCTCTCAAAGGAGAGAATCCAGCAGAGAAGCAGAAGCAGACGTCCTGGGTTCTAGCTCCAATTCTGCCATGGACTTCTTGGCTCACATCGTTGCTTAAATCTCCCAGGCTTTACCCTGCAGATGCTGACCAAGATGCTGAGGCTTAACAAATTGCTGATGGATAGATAGATAGCCTTAAATAAAAGATACTCCAAAAAAAGTGGACTGTCCCCTCCTCTCATTCGGGAAAGGGAGTGTGTCACTTCGCTCACATCACTGATGCAAGTCTTTAATCAGGAGCCTAAGTCTGCCAGTAAAATCTGCAGTGATGCTGCACAGTGGCACTGAGGAAAATCAAAGAGAGATTGCAAATACAGGATTTTTTAATGTTATGTAAATTATTTTAAAATCCCTATTTCCCATTGGGGAGAATACACAGAAGGCGATTGCTGGAGTGCCGTCCTTTCACCTCTAACCCTGCAAAACCAGCTTCAACCCTGTAACAGCAGCACCAGCGAAGTGCTATCTGGCTCACATTACTGGTGGATTCAAAATCGAATTGAAGTCTAATGAACTGTTGACCATGGGTTAGACGTTTCAGTGGGGGAAGCCAGTGTCACGATACTGACTATAGCAGAACTGTGCCGGTTTCTGTTAGCTGAATACATGGTCCTGTGCACCCAGAGCACGCTACTGTCTGTCACTAGCTTATCTGCTTCCAGGTGGGGTCCTCTGAGAAAGACAAGAAGCTGCTCCATCTGTACAAATTGTTGCAGGAGCTAACAGAGGAAAAGAAGCAGCTGAAGCAACAAGTCCAGCAATCTGAAGCAGAGGTAACAGGGAGGGGTCCACACAGTTGCACAAGTTGGTCAGGCACAGAAACAGTTTCAGCTGACTGGTTGCCAAAGCATCTTCAGCATAAACTGTGATAAAAATAAAACCCTGGTGTCACAAAGCTGGTCTCCGTGCTGAATGATCAAGCTTGCAACCCAGTCATTGTTCAATAAAGATGTAGCTGTAATATATTTATGGAGAGTCATGCACTTTCCAGCTCCTGCTCTTACTCTTCATTCTCTGGGAGGAATGCAGTTTCAGAGAGCAAATGACAGCATATGAATTGGGGCATCCAGAAACATATCTGCCTTTTGCCTGGGAATGAGACCAAAAGAAACGATATTATATGTAATGTTATATCTAGTTGCTAGGCATTTCCAGGAAGTCCTGTCCAAAATATTGAAGTGACGTTTGGTGGGAACAACTGTAGAGAAATATTTCATAAAAGACATTGCTTGTATTGCTAATCACACTGTGACCGGTGTAACAAATCCATGTTCTTAGAAGTCTGTGTAATTACTTCATGATAAATACAACCATTCTAGCAGATGGAGGCAAAGCTATTGGGTTTTATTTTTTTAAAATGTTTTTGTGAGGAAGAGGAAGCCCTGAAGGAGCTGGAGAGGGAATGCTCAACTATATTAGCACAGAATACTAGGAATAATTAGAACAAGATTGCAAAAGTCCTTTTTTTTTTTTTTTTCAGAAATTTGAAGCTGGTTCACTGTGCCCTCATGAACCACCTTGCCAAATTTCTCAGTCTTGATGTATTAACAGACAAAACATTCATGCTGCTTGTGCTGTATATCCTGTTAAGACAAAGACATAAGCCAAAGCTATCAGTGCAATTTCAAAAGTAGTGGCAAGACTATGAGTCCAGAAGAGCTTTCTTAACAGCTAAGCTCAATAATTGTGTTCAAGAATTTCATACAGAGCAGCAGTCTAAAAATAAGACCCCTATTGGCTCCCTCTGTCAGATGGATATGAACATATTTGTATAGATCTTCTATATTTAACTTCATGCTACAGTTCTTGTATGCAGCGTCTGCTCTGTTAGCAGGTCAAGCATGTAAAAGTAATGTCATTTTGTCAGAAACCTGAGGGATCTTTCTTCTGATTTTTTGGAAGGTGTTAAATATTTTGGAGATCCGTGAGAATGCAGAAACTGACGTTAAATTGTCAGTTTCAATTTATAACACAGAGAGGAATGAAAAGAGAAGAAAACAGTACGAAGCCATGGTAGGTAGATTTCATTAATCCCAGTATTGATTACATGTATACAAGGAAATCCAGAGTAAGATTTTCTGTCTGAGGAATTCTCTCTGACGAGCTTTCACTATCATTATAATATACCAGGCCAAATCCCTAGCAGGTGTAAGTCAGCACATCTTCAGTTGACCTCCCATGAAAATAGAACATGATCACACTATGACCTTCCAGCTTTCCAGACAAACTTGCATCGCCAAGAAAGATTATTGTTTTATTTTGTTTAGTTAACAAAGAAAATGATTAACAAGGATTAATTGATAACAGGGATTGGGGCCAGGGGGAGGGTATGACAACAGATTCCAAGCTGCATCGTGGAAGCCAGGGCTCATTTTGTTAGGCAAATGCACGCTTCTATGTGCGATACGAATGGGTTGTTTCTTGGTTTTCATTATTACTCACAAAGCCAATTTTGTTCCAGGATCTCTGTTGAGGAATTAATGCCTTACGAATGCTCTGGATAAATACAAAAAGAATAATTACTTGCAGTTTTTCCAAGATCTCCACAATGCTTCTTGTGAATGGTTTTTAGACTGAGCTTTCCTGAATAGAGAGGTTTTAAAAGGTGGTATTTGGTTTTACACGCCAAACTTCTGGCGTGAAACACAGGCAGTGGCAAAGAGCCAAGAACTAGCTATTTGCCAGCCTACAAGCTGGTATCACTCAAAGTACCTTGTCCTGATCTGTTTTTGTCCAAATACATATGCATTTTGTAGAGCCCTTCTTGCACCTCAGTGGGTAACACCTTTTGTGTAAGAGACGTCTCTACACTCAAGGAAATGAGGAGAGATCTTAAAAAGGTCAATAGAAAATAAATTGCAGAATAAAAACCGCATTGGGAAGGGGTTGGTATGCTAAGCTAATGCAAAGCAGTAGTTTTGATCAAACTGTATAGGAAAAAGAAACATTATTTCCTCCCGGGGACGGGTTTTAGCCTGCCTTTGCTTTTCTTTTGCCTTATCACAGGGTGCTTGGGGAAACGGGTAAATGAGACCATGACTCTTTCTGTTCTTTCCTCTCCAGAAGAGCACAGTGAAGGATAAGTTCCCGGGACAAGAGGACCAGGATCTGGATTACTTGGCACCTTTTCTTTTGCAAATTGGCCACAGAGAGAAAATAACGAAGAGACATGCCCTGCATGTCAGAGAGAACTGCCTGACTGATTTTAAGCATCGTCTCATTGATAAAGTTAACATCATCCAGGCCCGCTTTGAAAAGGTATTCCCAGCCTTGCTCCAGGATGCTCTTCTGTACTGGCAGGAGGGTAACACACATCTCATTGTGACAGCAGGCAATAAACAAACCTCCTTTGATTACTTCGAGAAGCCATAAATATGCCTGTATATTTTTTTTTTGTCCTTAGCATGTGAGATCAAAGAACAAAATAGCTCCATGACAAAATTTAGTCCCTATCTTAACCAGAGCTGTTTGCTTCTCCAGTGCTTCTTGACCATAGCAAGGCAACACATTCAGATTTTGCTGCCTCTCACTGTTCCACATGTTTTGATTCCTCGTTTTCTTGTTCTGTGAGACCTCATCTCAAACTTCTTGCCCCCCCCCACCCCCCCCGAAAATAAACCAGCTCTGATTTGTGGTTTCCTTCATCTCAGCACCCTGAACTTTGAATTGCACTTTTGTGTGCCTTCGCTGCTCGCTCTCGTATCACCCTGACTTCTGGTTGCTTGCTCCCCCAACAGGCGGTGGAAGAGCTGCGGAAGAAGGAAGAGTGGTTTCAGGAAAACCAGCATCGGCTCAGCGCAGAGGAGGAGGATGAATTCCTTGTCCGTTCCTCTGAAACCATGTTCCGTATCCGCATTCTAGCACTGAGGCTCTACAGGTATTGGGAAGGACTGCCTGAGTACAGTGTCCAGGGGAGGTCTGCAGGTCAGCCCCCCAGGAACTCCCCGCTGACACTATTCTGTAAAATATTCTCCTCGATGTCCTGCTGCAGTTTTCCTCTGATAGCCCTCTTCTTGTTCTAGGGAAAAGCAGACGGCACCACAGAAATACCTCGCTCTTGAAGAGAGGCTGCGCAGGGATCCTCGCCTAGCTGAGCAGCTCAATCATGCCCGATTTCTTCATTCTGTCACACCAGATACTGGAAATCGGCGCTGAAGCCTGTTAGAAGCAGCCTGAAATAAACATGGGAAGGTTTGCCTACTTGCCTGCAGTAAATCTTTCATTATCCTCAGATTCATGGAGACTTTAATGAACTCCTAGCATTCCACATTCCCTCTTTTCTTTTAAGGCCCATCTACAATTACATCAGTTGTCTTCTCATGTAATTCCATCAAGTTTGAGACTGAAGTCTGAATGAGACCTTCGCTTTACGGTCTGCTTTGGAAGTNTAATGAACTCCTAGCATTCCACATTCCCTCTTTTCTTTTAAGGCCCATCTACAATTACATCAGTTGTCTTCTCATGTAATTCCATCAAGTTTGAGACTGAAGTCTGAATGAGACCTTCGCTTTACGGTCTGCTTTGGAAGTTGCTACAAATTATGTATGTTATGCTGTATTGCAGGGCTTTTCTTCCCCAAACCTGCTCCCTAGCTGCTGACATCAGGAGTAGGATTATTTGGGAATACTGGTTCTTTTCCAACATAATAACATTTTAACAAATTTATAATTTGATTTTATAAGTAGCATGAGCAAAGATTTTGAGCTTGTGAGTTCACAACACATGTAAAAGTTCTTTGACCTCATTTAGAGTGCTCTATTAACTACAAAATCCAGCAAAGACTAATACTCAAATTGAGACGTTTTGGATTTTAACATCATTTTTCTCTTTGAATTTCTCCACTTGCTGTTCACAAATAGTGGCAGACAGGCTAAAAAGTCGAGAGAAATCTAAAAAGTATTCCAAATCCAAGAAATTTTGGATAATTAAGTGTTTAGGTTAATAATCATTCCCCGAGATCCACAAACTGAAGTCAGTATGTGCATGCCATGTATTGGTATTTATGGAAGTCCCTGAACCTGCAGGGAAACGGTTTCTGATGTCACCTATAGTAGATTGGGC
>VZSC01013071.1:0-31828 GCA_013398225.1 Steatornis caripensis
CCCCCAAGCCCCTCACCTGCCTCCTTCGGCAGCCCCGTCCCGGAGAGGGCGGCAGGGCCGGGCCGGGCTCCGGGTCGGCCCTGACCCTTCAGCTCGGCGGCGGCAGCGCTATGGCAACTGCCCGGCGCGGCGGCGCCCAGACACACAGACGCCGGTCAGAGCGGCGTGCGTGCGCGCGCGCGCTAGGCAGCAGCGGGCGGCCGGCCCCTGGCGGCGCGACGGCTTCACTGGCGCCCTCAGGCGGCCGGGAGGGCAGCACCGCGGGGCGGGGCGGGGCGACTGCAAGGGCCGCAGGTTCGCGACCCCGTGCAGGCGGCGGGGAAAGCGCGTGCTGGGGGTCCCGTGGGCTTCGGAGGGGACGGCGCTGGGTGCACGGGGGCTCCGCTGCGGTGCGCGGGAACACACATACCTACAGGCACACCCACGTACGCCCCGCACAGCCCCGCACGCCCAGACACGCACACCATACACATAAACGCACACGTATGTATTTTATACACATCAAGGGCAAACAAGCGCTCGGCACCAAAAGGCTTCCCCGCTGCTCGGGGCGATGGGTGCCCTGTCTGCCCTGGGACAGGTTTTATCACCCTGCTCCGGGCCTTTCCCGCAGTTTTCCGGCTGATTTAGTCAATGGGAAGGAGCAGGGAGAGGGGCCGCCCCTGTATCTTACAGGGTTGCAGAAGTGCCTGTCGGAGCATGGAAGAGACAGGCTGAATTAAGATATTTAGGTGAGAAATTCTTTTCAGCCTAATTTTGCTATGCAAATTTAGGGCAAAACAGCTTGAATAAGAATTCAAGTTTTTCCAGCTTGGGTAATAGATTCCCATAGTCTGAACCTTTCTGCTGTTCCCACACCAAGCAATAACCAGCACCACAGCAACGCCTTCCCTGCAGCAACGCAGCCAGAAATTCAGGACATCGCCATCACCACACACGCCGCCTACCTCGGTGGCGAAACTGGGAGCAGAGGAGCTGCTACCCGAAGCTCAGCCATGCCCCATATCACACCATCCTCCCCAACCTATCCAGCTGTTTTCCAAGAGGGCATAAAATTCCTGCAGCTGCAATTAGCTGGTTGCCAAGAAGAGAAAATCCTCCCAAGGTCACAGCTATGCCCAAAGCCCTGGGATGGGTTGGTTTGAAGAAGCACGGCCCACACGTCGTCACCTTTTCCCCATCTCTTCCCCACCAACTGCCACCAGCCCCACTGAATCACCACCCCATGACTGTAACCCGGTGACGAAGTGCAAGAGCGGAGTCTCTGCTGCCATTTCCCAGGGGCCATGGCGAGGCCGCACGCTGGGCGCAGGGCTGGTCTCACGCTGAGGCTGACGCAGGGCTCAAAGCGGGTTTGTTCCCTTCTCGTCCTCCTGCTAGTTAGGCGAAGGAAACAGCGAGAGAGCCCTCTCAGTTCAAATATAACTAAAAGACATTTCTATTTGGCTCCACATTCCCCTGCGAGAGCTTTGCTTTCCCACAGCAGAGAGGTAAAATAGCAGCACACAGTTTTGATTGAAATCTGTGTGTACCAGCTCTTTGTTCACATCTTCAGACACACAACAAGCTAAGTTTTCTGTTTGTAAGGACCAGCCACACCAGCACGGGTCTCCAGCAGACCAGAAAACCCTCCTCCTCCTCGCTCCAGCCAGCCAGGCTGCAATCCCTGCAGTCAAACCTCCCCTCCCAAGCCTGGAAAGCCCAGAAATGCAAATACACACACAGCTTCAAAATAAATTTATTTTCACTGAAAACTGTCTAACAGTACAGCTCACGCTGCCTTGGCGCGCTCCCCTCCTTGGGCAGGACCTGCTGGGAGCACAGCCTTTCCCACAGCCATGTGCACGGGGCCCCGTAAGTCACAGCCCTGGGAGCACAGAGAGCTCGGGTTCACAGGAAGCACAACTCTGCCAGATGCGCAAAACAAAAATCTGTGCTGAGACCTGGCACTGCCTCTTGGGAAACCAAAATGTACGTTCACGCACCCCTTTCAGCCGCCCCTTCCCCACAGCAGCCATTCGCTCAGGAATATAGGGCTGTATGGAGTTACCTCTACTCTGGAGAAATTAGCACCCAAGTTCTGGCTAAATCAGACTGCTCTTTGCCCAGCACAGCCTTTGAAGGCTGCAGGAGCTGTACTGCTGTGTGATCAGTTTAACAAGCATGCTCTGATGAGTTCCAGCTCCCACAACCCACATCAGCAGCCGAGGAGGTTTCTTATTAAGCAGAGGATGAGGGTGTCTGAGACATCTGGGATAAAGAAGAGAGGCCTCACTCATGCCAGCACTGTACAAGCCCCCAGGAGGTTGCCTAGAGCAGGCATCAGCAGCTGGAAAGCACTGGAACAAGGAGACATTATTTTAAGCTTCACCACATGTAACTGAGTAGATCCTTGAGCATCAGACAGGGCCAGCTGGTGTCAGTCAGGACTCGTCCACCCCAGCTGATCCAGACCATAACCTTCATCAATTAACAGCAATGCTTCATGTAGCACAGTAGTGCCCCAAAAATACCAGCAGCTCCCTACAGTGCCTGGTGTTACTCTGGGGACGTCAGATCAAGCACCTGATTACATCCCTGCTCATCAACAGCCTGTCCCACCCCAGTCCTGCAAGGGACTAAACCTCGCCATTTCAATTAGGTTAACAGCAGTTGCCATTAATTGAATTCCAGCTCCCAACAACCACAGCAGCACGCAGCATCTGTTGGTTTGGTTTTTTTTTTTCTGACCCAAGACCACTGTGGGTTGCCCAAGGATCATCAGAGCTCCGGGAGCAGAGGGCAGAGAGTTATGGGGGGGAACAAAACCACCCCAAGGAGCCACGGGCTTGCGCAGGGACATGCCAGCTGGCCCCAAGCCAACACCTTAGGACAGGGCTGGCTCCGCTGGAGACAAGCTTGCAGCAGAGGAGAGGACCTGGTTATCCTGTTGCCCACACAGCCCAGCCGCTGCAGGCAGCATCTGCTGTGGCAAGGAGATCTCTGGGGAACCCCAAGCTCATTTTCTCCCCAGCGCAGAAGAACAAGAGCTTCGTAACGCTGGTCCTTCCCAGGGCTGCAGGACTCAGAGGCAGCCTGTAAAACCTTCAGTGTGCTCGCCTGCTTTTTTTGCAGCTCTCTTGGACCTTGACATTTGCTTTTCCACCTGCATCAGAGCCCCTGCGTGGGTGTCACTGGGCTTGGCTCCTGCACATCACCATTTCCAAAATCCAGCTCCACCTGTATCCCCGTTGGCTGCAAGGAGAAACACAGGAGCTTAATTTCACACTGCTGGAACTCTACAGGCAAACCTGTACATTGGTCCATCACCCACCCCAGAGCCAAAAATCCCCAGTTACATCCCCTTGAGGATTTCTTCCTGCTGGTGCCCTCATTTTAACTGGGTCTGCTGAACACAGAGATACAAAGAGAGAACGTAATTTAGTAAAGAAACAACACCTTGCTCCGAGACATCCCCAGACACACTATTATTTAGCACACACAAGATGCATTTCACTGCCCAGCACGCACGACATCCCGCCCTATTTGGAGCGGGTTCAGAGCCAGAAGGCTCAGGCAGCACTGCCCCATATGTAGGCAGGATTCAAGCCAAAGCCACCTCTGCAGGTGTTGGAGCCAGCTCTGCTGCATCCTCGCTGCCCATACGCAATCAGGAGAGCGAGACAACCACAGGGAACACAATGACCTGGATTGGAAGCGCTGCGGCTCACTTAACCTGCCTATAAACACAAGCTCAGGCTGTTGGGAACAGATGCTTTTCTCTTCCATTGCATACAACCATGCTGCATTTGCTCCTCTCCCACTGCCAGGGGCCGCCCAGCAAGGCCCAATCCTGCCCTACCCCCACAAGCAGCCTCCCTCTGCTCCGAAGCCAGGTCCACATCACATAACTGCTTCTCCATTACCAGAGGGACTGGTCCAGGGAGCCTCACCTGCCGGGGTGACTTTGCCAAGGAAGCGACGCGCTGCGTGGTGGCTTTCTCCCAGGTGGCTTCTTTGCTCTCCAGCAGCACCCGGGTGCTGGGCACGAAACTCCAGGAGCGGCCGAGGGCTGGCTTCAGCAGGCCAGTGCTGCTGTCCCTTGTCACCTGGTTAGTCACCTGCAGCACAAATAGGCTTATCAGTGTCCAGGAAAAGCAGTGTCCTCGGTGTAACGAAACACAGGAGATCACCAGGAGACAAAGGCCAGTCTGCTGTTCTGCAAAGTTTTTTCTTCTCCATCCTGAGCCCTCCTTCTTGGCACACCAACGGGATGGCACCATCCCCTCCAAACGTAGCCCACCCAGCTGTCCCAGACATGTACTCAGGTAGGAGCTTGCTTGTATCTGCAGGCTGCAGTGACTCCTGGTGCTGAAGCCTCCTGCAAAGTCTAACTTGGAGCCTCCAAGCATCCTTCCAGGCACTCCATCCTTGTCATCTTATCGCTAATCAGAGCAAAGGGCAGGGCTGTCTCAATGCCTTCCCGTGCCAGGTTCAGCACACCACCACCTTCTTTTGTGGCCTTCCCAATTTAAATGCATTAATTGTGGTCTCAGCAACCAGTCCGTGTGCATTGAAGCAAATGCAATTGCTTGGCCAAGAGCTGGGAAAGACCAGAGCAGGGCCCCTTCCAGTCCCCAACTCCTTCTGGATGATGCAATGCCCTGCAGTTCCTCCAAGGTAATTAACCAAGACGTTACTTGGTAAGTTGGCCAGCCCCTTAAATGAACGGTGTTATAACAAAAATAAATACAACCAACCTTTTATCTGTATGTACTTAACTCTACCTTGCTCAATCAAGTGAATGCCTTGTTGGCTGAGGACAGCAATAGAAGCAGGCAGCAAATCAGCCCTGTTCTTGCTCCACACTTGCTGGAACAAGACATCTATGGGCTGCAGAAAAGCAGAGTTATGTCGGGGAGCACAGGCCTCTTGCTCCTGCTTAGCTGGGAGTGGGCTCCCCCCTCCCAGGGGCTCCAAAGCCTCTCCAGGACTCCTCGCCATGGCGCATACCAGCTCACAAAGGGCAAGGTGCAGCAACACTCACCACAACGGCAAGGCTGAACTCCCGGGCCAGTGTCTTCAGCTCCCTGGCGAGCTGCATCATGATGGCCAAACCTGGAGGACAAAGCGTTTGAGTGTTTGAGGACCCACACCCAAAGTGCATCTCGGAGCATGAGCTGGCAGAGCCGCAGCCAGCTTGAACGTTTGCTGATAACGCTGCAAACACACTTCCCTTTTATCCAGCCACAAAGGAAAAGCTGGGAGCAGTTGCGCCCACATTTGTCCTGCCCCAGCTCCAGGCACAGCACATGTGGGAGGAAGATGGTCTGCAGGGTGAGCAGAGAGGTCTGCAACCTCACTGCACGTGCTAACAAAGCAGCTCACCCTCCGACTGCTTGCAGCCCAGCAGCGGGTAGATCACAGCCGAGACTGAGTCGATCACCACGATCTTGAGAGGTCCCATGGAGCTCATGACCTGAAAAGAGGCAGTGTGTGCAATGTGGAGTGACAAATCCAGCAGTTTTGGAGGTCGTGAGCTGCACAGAGACTGAAATGTCTCCAGGACAGGGTCATCTGGTGTCATTCCTGAGGCACACAAGCCCTGCTGCCCTCCTTGCAGCTCTGCAGAAGGGAGAGGAGCCCAGATCCTCACTCCTACCTGCTGGGAGAGGCGATCCCGCAGCTCCTGCAAGGCACTCAGCATTTCATAGATGTCGAACACACGGACCACCTGGATGCGCTGTAGAGCCTCCAGCTGTGGCACAAATCGGCATCAACAACAGCCTCACCCCCTCCGGGACTCCTTATACCCCTCCTGCTCCAGCCACTACCAGCTCTTTGCGTTTATACTATGCCATGGAACCAGGGACCCTTATTTCTTCTGTATTTGCCTCCACCCCATGAACACTGTTGTCCCCATTGCACTGATGGAAGAAGCAATGCAGATTGAGCTCAGGAGGCAAAAGCAACTATAGCAAGCCCTCCCCTTCTCCCTAAGAAAAAAACCCGAAACGCAGTGTCTGTCCCTGAGCACAGCACTCACCCAGCCATGAGAGGAAGAGTTTGGACCCAAAAAGGCCCACAGGGACAAAGGCAGAGCTGGACAGACAAGCTGTCTCTGGGGGTCGTCTGCAGGCAAGAGCCAAGGCAGCTTTATTGCGAGTGAAGGGACCAGCTCCAGGGGAACTTGCCTGCTCTTCCTCGTCCTTTGCCTGGGCTTGAAGCATCTGGTAGAGACGGGAGGCGGTGAACCCACCCGTGGAGTCAAGAAACACAACATGCTGCTTGAGGCCGAGAGACACGCTGGCTGCAATGCCCAGGCACACCTGGAGAGACAGGGAGCAGGCATCAGCCAGCCCTCCCAGGTCTCTGCTTTATATACCTGAAGGCATCATCTTCACCCTAACTGTCCTCTCCTCTCTCCTCCATCCCACTCACCTGCGTCTTCCCACTGCCCGGCGCTCCCATGAGCTCCGTCACTTCCCCCGTGTACAGCCCAGAGTCCAGCAGCTGGTCCAGGCTACAGGTTGAACCCAAGATGGGATTATCAACACCCCTTCACCCAGAACGGCAGGGGCATCAGGAAGCAGCAGTCCCCAGGTATTTGTCCCTAGCAGCCCCTTCCCAAATGCAGACAAGCGCCTCAGGCTTTGCTCCTTCCCTCTCCACATTGTGGGCAACAGCAGATGTGCAGTGTGGGAGCTACAAGAGGACGGTCCTGAGCTGGAGAAGAGCTGTGGTCCTGGAAGCAGGGTTTGACTACCCAGGGTTTCTCTGTATAGTCACTGTAACAGCCCAGCGAGGAGGCAGGGGAAGAGAAGAAATAAGGACATGCAATAGAGTAACTCATTTCCATGCCTGATCTAGACAGCTTGGACCATCATTACTGAACAGGCCTCCTAGATCCATAACCCTCCTCTCTGGAGCCCTCAAGGGAAAGGCTGAAGGCAGCACGTTGTCTGGTCTAGAATCGAGACACACAATCACTTTCCAAATGGCGTGCAGGCTCTCGCAAGGACAACTGCAATGTCATTCCCTCACAGACCACCAGGCTTTGCAGCCACAGGACATGAAGAAAAATCATCTCTGCTCCCAAAAGGCAGAGATAGGCTGTGGCTGGAATTTTTTTAAAAAGCTGCTGGGGATGGTTTGGACACTACCGAGCCTACTCAAGGCATCATCATCACACTGAAACCCAAAGCCTGCGTTGGGCAACCATGGTCTTTTGCAACAAGCCCAGGCCCGCGCAGACATGCTGGCTCACTGGGCAACGTACATACCTTGGGCTCCCGGTGGGCAGGATGGCCGTGGAGCTCTTGAGCTCCTCATAGAGGTCAGCTCCACTGGCAGGGAAGGCAGAGAACTGGGCCAGGAGCACACGTCTCACTGCAACCAGCGCCTGGTGGGCAGAGACATGTCTGGAAATGGGATTGAGGAAGTCCAGGGCCAACAACGCCCACTGCGGAAGGTCCCTCCAGACAAGCTGTGAGATGAACAGCTCTGAGCTCCCCCGTTAACGTACCAGGACTTAGGAGTGTCACTCCTTACCTTGTAAGACAGGGAACACTTCTGGGCAACATCCTCCAGGTCTGAGGACACAAAGTCCACCACTGCAAATAACACAAGAGACAAGAAGTTGGAAGCCAAACCTGGACACACCACAAGGACCAAAGAGAAGACCAGCTTAGGCAAAACCTGCCTGCAGGCACCAACCGGCAAAATATCTGTCCCCTCTGCCAATACTTCCAGCGGGTGAGCAGGATGCCCCACAAAATCGAGCATTGGAGTTTTTCCTCTGAGATGGCCCCACCACCCATTGCAAAACAACTTGTTTCTTGCAAACCAGATCAGGGAGAGACACTTGTAAAAATTCTCCCTGTTTTGCTCAAGAGCTGCCCAGGGTCATCAGATAGCTGGGACAGCCAAGGCAGTCCCCTTCTGTCAGCATACCGCAGTCTCAAGTGGCTAGCAACTGACCCAAACGGCCAGCCTTGGGCATGCCGGGAAGCGCTAAAGCCACAGAAGAACTAGGGGCCCCACCTCTGCTTCCACAAACCACTCCAGGATTCTTTTTATCAGATAGATGTGTATGCCATTGGTTGAAAAAATATATAGTAAAAAGCAGTTCTTCTAGTGAAAACAAGGCTTACAACACGCATGACCCCAGCACACACAGGATCTCACAGAGCCCATTTAACAAGAATAAAATGGTGTTTTTCTCAGCTGTAATCTGGTTTCTCAGTGCAAATAAAGAAACCACCTGAAGTCTTTTCCTTCCCCTCTAGGAGCAGGCCTTGCCAGGGAGCAGTATGCCAGGAGCTTGGGCATTTTTCAGAGGGAAAAAACCCCAAACCCTTCCAATTACCTTCTAAAAGCCATAACTGATCATCCTTCAAAGAGCCTCTGCAGGGACCTCTATCATGTCCTAACACTCTCCTGCTGCCATGGAGAAGTCCTAACTCATGGTATCCACCCAGGGGGCCCAGAATACATCCAGCAAGGAGGACACGGGAGGGACATCGCGCCAACATCACCCTTCCAGGGTGCAGGATGATGCAGGCACAGGGCCTGGAGCTGCAGCCCCTCGGGCTCCTGCAGTCAGTGCCCTGCGTGCTCACAGCAGGCAACCTGTGCCCGTCCTCCTTTTCTCTATAGGGCCCTAAAGCTCCCCGCTACAGCTTCTGGGCTGCACGCCAAAGCCATGGAGGCAGCAGATGTTTTCCAGGGGCTGCCCCACAGCCCAGACCCCCCAGGCTGGCAGATGGGTCCTGCACAGGAGAGTACGGTGCCACCCCAAACGTGCAGGGAACGCCATTCCCCAACCCAGGCCCGCGCCGCCACCCCGTTACCCGTCCTGACGCCATTCGCCCTGAGAAGGTGGATCATCTCTTCGGTGAGACCAGGGCAGAGCCCGGCCCGCAGGACCACCATGTCCCCGGCCTCCCCCGGGACGGAGCACCACGAGCCGGGAGAAGAGACCTGCGGAGAAGATGGGAGAGCGGATTTGGCACCGTCTGGATCGCGTCTGCCCCTGGAGCTGCGCGCCCTGGGGAGATGCTGCAGGCTGCGCCCGGGACGGGGGTCACGGCGGGGGCTCGGGGTCCCTTTAGGGCCAAACCGCCCCAAACCCCGCAGGCAGCCGCAAGCGCAGCCCCACCTGGGCTGGCCTTAGCAGAGCCCTTCGGGCAGACGTGCCCGGGCGAACACAGAAGGCCCCTCGCCGAGCCTCCCCCGCCGCTGCCCCCCGCACCTGCCGCCTGGCTGCCCCGGGGCCCCGGCCCTCTGCCCGCTCCCCTTCCTGCTTCCGGCGGGCAGCGGAAGAGCCGCCCGGGCTCACGGCTGCTCCCCCGTGGCTGGTTGGTGGCTCTCCAGTCCCCCGGCTGCGCCCCAGTCCGCCGCCGGGCCCCAGTCCCCCCCCCGCCTGCCCAGGGCGTTCGTCCGCCGGGCCCAGCCCGGACCCTGCAAGCAGACGGCTCTCCCGGTGCTGCCTGGTGGGAAGCGCTGCCAGGCTCTGCCTGCAAACACCCCTGGGAGCTGCGCCCGGCGAGGAGAAACCTCTGCAGCTGCTGGCACCCAAGGGTGCTGCGGGAAGCACACGCAGCAAACGGGGGGGTTCAGCTCGCAGCACAGCCCAGCACCGAGCCGGGACGCCAAAGGGGGACCAGAGCCTGCTCAGCAGCTGCAGCAGAGCTAGAGCAAAGGAAGCAGAAATGGGAGTTTCTCCTTATCTATAGCGACTCCCCAACCCCCAGCTGCCTTTAAATAACCATAGCACAGGTGCCAGTAATGCCACGGCTCCCGGGCTCTATAAATAACAGAACCAGAGCCTGGGCTGGCTGCTTTTGTGGGGTGGGTGTCGTTATGGGAGGGTGCTGGGGGAAGTGAGTGAGTTAAGAAATTGAGATAGGCTGAGGAAGTAGCAGATGGAGATGAGCCTACTCCAGTCTTCTCCTAGGGAGCTTTGCGTGTTTCTGAGCAGGGCTTCTTTCGCTATTAAAAGCGCAGCTTGTGTTCAGAGCCGGGCTCTCGGCTGCTGGTGTGGCAGGGCCACGGTCCTCTGCAGAGCTGGTGGTGTCTGAGCGCTTGCTGGGAGAGCAGCTGATGTGAATAGGGAAAAAACTTCATAGTTTCTGAAGTTATTTCATAGTTGAATCTGCACTCTATATGCATATATATGTAACTGCCCTAAACTTGCATTAGGGATTTGGGGGCAGCTCTAATAGGGATTGCATGCAGCTTTACCTCAAGGCGAAGCTCTGTAATGCTGTGTTGGAGAAAAGCTCGAGCCCTGGGTGCTGACTGCAGCCAGCCCTGCTGTTGCTCTAGAGATGCTGGTGCTCATCCTGGGATCTTCTGGAGGGTAACTTCACCATGAACCTTGCCAGCTCTCTGCAAGGTCCTGGATTAGAATGTGGCTTGGAGCCATGAGGTAAGGTGGGATCCCAGGACTGAGTTTGGCAAGGCTTATCAGCCCATGCTTGCAGCTGGGTTTGCAGGCTGGAAAATGAGGGTGCATGGTGGGGCTTTTTTGCTGTCCCCCAGGCAGGGAGAGCTCTGTCCCTGAAAGGGGCTGCTCCTTGGCTGCCTGGGACTTGAATTTCCATAGGAAAAGCTTTTTTGTTGCTGCTGTTGTCTTAGCCAATGCATGAAGAGGCCCCCCCGCCCTTCCTGCTGTGCCTGCCTGCCCATCCAGGGCAGGAGCTGTCCCAGAGCACATCTGCTCCAGCTGCAGGAAGGCCCAGGGATAAGGCACCTCCCAGGGCCCGCACCCCGCTCCTGGGCAGCCGCTCTTTTTCCCTGCCAGTGCGGTGTAATCACTGATACCCAAAAACACAGACCAAGGGCAGCTCAGGCCACTCTAAGCTCTGCCCTGAACATCAGCAGCATGAAACACAGTTTTATTTTGTAACTTAGCTTACTTGAAGTACGTGCAGAGCTGCTGCTTGTGAAAGTTAAGCCTTTATTCTGAAAAAATTGAGAAAGGCTGTGCTGTGTGTGCTATGAGTACTGAAATGAAGCAAGCCGACCCTTCCCCTGTACATAAAACAATATGGGAAGAGGCTTCTGGTATGTGAGTCCTAGAAAAGCCGCTGTACTGAGTCTGTGCATGGCAGAGATGGCCTCTTACACCCTCCATAGATGTGGTCCTTGTGCCTTGGACCTGCTCCCAAACAGGTGAAGGTGTTTGAGCTGCCTGCAATGCAATGTGCTGCAAAAGGCCCTCCAAACTGCTTTGCAATCGCCTCCTGCCCAGATGCCAGGGACTGAACAGTGCTGTTGGTGCAGGGTGAATGAAACAGGAGACCTGAACAGGGCAGTCTTGTGCTAATTCTTGCTGCGTAAGATCCACAAGCCACGACACACATCACCGGTGTTAAAGAAAACCTAATTCTTGGCTGTGTCTCAGTGTGGAACTGTGTTGTCAGCTATAGCTCAGCAGCATAAGCCTGACTGGAGCAACTGAGCTGCATTTGGTCAGCTCGTGCTCCCCTCGGTCATTTCCCCATCCCTACTGCCGGTTCCCCCATTTGTTCTTTAGCTGGGATGCTTGTAGGTACGTGCAGGAAGGCAAGGCCTGTGTTTTGGGGGAGGTGAGTCACAAAGCAAAATTCCTGATTGACTGTGACCCCTGGGAAACGGGGTTTGAAAGGCTCAGCCTTTCTGGAGCTCAGTGCTGCTCTGTCTACTGGTGTTACTCAAACTGAGACCTGAGACACTCATCACAGCAGTGGGCCAGCATGCTGCAGTACAGACATCTGTGTTAGTCTGAGCTGGTGGGCTGCCAAAAGAGGGGAGGTGGCAGTGCTGGACATGGGTCGGCTTTCCAGTGGGGTGGGCTCCCAAAGGCCCTGCAAGGAGGAGGCAGTGCTGCGTGCGAGTCTGCTTTCTGTCCCAGGGCGTTCTGGAAGGTGCTGGGCACTGCTGCAGCTGCTGGCTTGGGGCCACTTGTCCCCGAGGCTCAGCTGTCTCATGCTTCCCTAAATAGAAAGGGAAAAGGGTCTGAGCACTGCGACGGGGGTCAGCAGTCCCAGCTGTGGGCTTTTTTGGCATGAACCTGCTCCCCACAGCCTGTGCAGCTCTGCAGGTAGAGGGAAGCTGAGATTTGCCCCAGCGGGTGGGAGAGGATCCCCTCTCGCTGCAGAGAGGTGCTGCCTGCTTGCAGGCAGGTGCCCCCGGGAGCTGGGCTGGCTGCCAGGCGCCCTGGATCGCAGCCCTCCCCAGGCACTATATAGCATGGGGGGGGATGAGGAGAGGTACAGGCTGCGGTGACAGGTGATGCTGACAGACAGCAGGAGCTGTCACGTCCTGCCCAAACTTGGAGCGGGAGGCAAGCTCTTTCCTGAGCCGCCCAGGCCCTCTGTGGTGCTGGCAAACTTCTTTAATTCTTTTCTTTTTGTTGCTTTTCTTTTATTAATTGACTCCTAAGGATCTACGGCCGTGGGAAAAGCTTCTGAGAAGCCACAGCCTTGAGAAGAAATTTAGGTTTTCATTTTCCAAACTCTTCAGCCGGGTAAGCTGCTTACAGTAAAGTGTGTGTTAATTTTATGTTGGTCTCATAGTGAAACTCAGCTTGGTGGAGTAGGCGGGTGACCCCGGTGACGCAGGCAGCTGAAAACGGGACACAACTTGATCTTTTTCCTTAAAGCTCTCCAGATGGAGGACCCCATCCAGCTGAAAGAGGAGGGCAATAAATATTTTCAAGCCAGCGACTATGAGAAGGCTGTGCAAAGCTACACTCAAGCCATAAAGCTCAACAAGGACAAGGCGCTGCAGGCAGTGCTGTACAGGAATAGGGCAGCGTGTTTCCTCAAAAAGGTGAGAAAAGCTCCCGGCTTGCCTGGGCAGTGCCCAAGGGGGAAGAGCAGGGAGGCAGCCGAGGGTGCTCGCTGGCTGAGGACTGTGTGGTTTGTCCATTTATTGAATAGGCTTTTTGCAAACTGGTCCGAAATTATTTGTTCCGGGCTTGCCCTGGAGCTGTAGAGCTGCCTCCCTGCTTCAACCCTGAATGGGGCTGAGCATGCCGGTTAAGCTCAGAGATGGTCCCGCTTCTTCACTTTGAAACAAAACCTTGCGGCAGCCAACCTGCTCCACGCTTACTGAAGAGCTCTGTAAGCCGCAGGTCGGGGTGCAGAGGCACGCTCTTGCTGTCTGTCCCAGCACAAGAGAAGTAGACGTAGATGCTTAGCGAAACAAAAAGTTATTAGTATCTGTACCGATACTGTCTCAGCTCCCTGCAGCCAGCTTGTAACGACCTGCCGTGGGATTTTAGCAGATTGCTTGCATGTTCCTGAATTTTCGCTAATCCAGCAGAAGGGACACCAACCCAGAACAGAATGCAGCTAGGCTGATGTGAGTATCCCCTCTTCCATTGCCATCTGCAGCCTCTTGCTGCATCATCATCAGTGTATGTTGTCTCACCTGCATCACAGACCGTTTCCTCTCTCCCTGGTCAGTGATGAAAATGTACCTAAGCCCCCATCTTTCCTTGTTTAGGCTGCTGCTGGTTTCACTGGGATGTCCTGTTAGTAAGTGGGAACAGAGCGGTCCAGTGTGCATCAGCAATGGGGATATGCCCTGCTATTCCACTGCTAACAAATCTCTCCTCCCTTCTGGTTTAACAGGAGGAATACGCCAAGGCAGCCTCGGATGCATCTAGAGGTAAGGAGAGGGCTGTTTTGAGAAAGGAGAGCTGCATTGCTCGGTATGCTTGCTCCAGCCTGCTCTCACATTTGCTTTTGGGGCACTGTGTTCTTATTCCTTGATGTGCACTAACACCCAAGTGCTGAGGCCGCAAGGGAGTTAATGGAGGAGGTTCAAAAGAAGATGCACCGATTTGGTGTGTTGATGCAATCGGTTCTAATTGGGTATCAATTCACTCACAATGTTAATAACTACGTCTCTGGAAAGCAAATCACAGTTTACACAGAGGATTTCCAAGAAATGGACTCTGATGCCTGGTGTTTTGAATCACTTTCCCAGCTATAGACATCAATGCTTCAGATATCAAAGCCTTGTACCGGCGCAGCCAAGCTCTGGAAAAATTGGGGAAATTGGACCAAGCATTCAAAGATGCTCAGAAATGTGCCACCATCGAACCCCGCAACAAAAACTTCCAGGAAACCCTGAGGCGACTAGGGGCCAACATCCAGGAGAAGGTGGGGGAGCAGTGCCAGGTCCACAAACCAGGTGTGGGAAGTCCTTGCTCTGGGTTACACTGATGGATTTTTGGTCATACTGGAATCTTAGTGTAGGGGCATAAATAGGCTCCATTAACTGGAAGTTCATACTTGATGCATGTAAATCTGAGGATCAGATTGAATGATTAAATTAAAAAGCATGGCAGCTCACTCCTGAGGCTGGCCTGGTCCTGAATGTCTTGATAAGGTCCTGGCAAGAAACTGGACCAGCTTTGAACTGGGTCTGGCAGTTGCCGCATTGACTTAGTTACCTTTACCGGGGTGCTGTGAGGAAGGCCCTGCATCCTTGCGTACCATGAGATCTCAGAGATGATGGCTTAGGGTTAGCTCTGCCCTTGCCCACAAGTCCAAGATGGGTAATCAATGCTGACCACTGAGAAGCGGTGCCTATTTTGTTATTCAGCTTAGATTGTCTGTGGTTTGAGGGTCTGCAATGTCCTTGAAGGGATAAAGGAAAATTGCTCCTTGAGTTTCTCCCTCTGATACGCCATGCACTCTGTGTTGCCACAGCTGCACATTCAGTTCTCTACGGACTTGAGGGTGCAGAAGATGTTTGAAATCCTGCTGGACGAGAACAGTGAGAAGGAAAAGCGAGAAAAGGTGAGAACTGTCCTGGACTTGACAAAATGGGTGTTTAATGTCAGAGGCCACATCGAGAAGCAGAAGTCTGCATTCCCTTCCCCACCTTTTCTGGATGGAGGATGAGGTAAGGAGCTGGGAGATGAACTGTGCTCGGAGAGACAACCGAGAGGGAAAGTGCCCCGAAGGGCATTGCCCCCTGTGCCGAGGGAAGGTGGATCAACCTCCCAAAATACCAAAGGTAGGATCACACTGGACTTCTGCTCAGGCCCAACTCTGCCACCTTCCCCGTGTTTCCCTCCAACCAGTGACCTCATTTTCTTGGGCACAGTGAAACTGATCCTCACATGCACCTGGAGAAACTGCCTGGTGTGTTCAGAGCTGGTCCACTGCACCCGTCAGGAGATGGCCCCCCCACGGCTCTCACCGGGACATCCCAGAGGGGTTTTGGAGGCTGCTGGCAGGGCTGCACCGCTGACCCTTGGTTCTTCTGTCTCCCACCCAGGCTGCAAACAACCTCATAGTCCTGGGGCGGGAAGAAGCAGGTGCCGAGAGGATTTTCCAGAACAATGGGGTTATCTTGCTGATGCAGCTGATAGAAACCAAAAATGCTGAGCTGATCCTGGCAGCTGTGAGGACGCTTTCGGGCATGTGTACAGGACATAAGGCTCGGGTAAGGAATGGGGCGCTCAAGACTTTCACTGCTATTGCCTTCACCTGGCGGGGAGTGGAAAATCACAAGGATGAAAAGCAAAACCCTGTTGTGTACTGACTCGGGATTCACCTGGGAAAATACTTTCTTTGTACAAGCTGAGGCTGACCTTTCTGAATCACGCAGGAAGGGAAGACTTGTACCCTTTGCTAACAGCTGGCCTGCTCTCTCCTTTCTGGGGCCAGGCCACCGCCATTCTCCATTACCTGGGCATCGACAACATTTGTATGTGGATGTCTGTAGACAGTGAAGAAATCTCGCTGGCTGTCTGCAACCTCCTGCAGAGCATCACTGACTGCTTGCTGGGCCAGGGGAAAGAGGAGCATCACGGGAAGGAGGAGGCTGTAGTGCTAGGTAAGGGTGCGTGACCTGGTGGGCTTTCATTCTTGCTGGAGGAGGAGCGAGGCGAGCAGGGAGGGCTCTGCTCCTGGGATGTCCCCCTTATTCCTTGTTCTTTGGTGAAGTGGGGACTTTACCCTTCTGCTGTCCAGGATAACAACCTGCACACAGCTCTTATCCTCGTGATGTTAATGTAAATACCTATGTTCCAGCCATGCAATGGCTTTGGTTTTCACTGGATTCACCTGCTTTTGAAGACAGTTTCTTGTAACTGGGTGCTACTGTCTTGTTTCTGTGTAGATACTAAAAAAGATTTGAGGATGATCACAATGCGTTTGCTGGATATGCTGGTCAGTAAGAACGTATCTGGGCAGGGACGAGACCGAGCTCTCAACCTCCTCAACAAGAATATACCAAGGAAGGACCTGAAAGACCATGATAACAGCAGGACCATCTTTGTCATTGACAATGGTGAGTCCTTCCTCTCCATCCCTGTTCTGGTCTGGGAGATGTGGAGCTGTGTATTCTTGCCTGAATACCCGTAGAACTGATCCTCTCTACGAAGTGAATCCTCTCTGGCTTTTTTTGGTGCATGCAATCCTGGAGCAAAGTTAGACTTACTAGCAGGAAACAGTTTTAACATTGAAAGGAAAAACTGTGTATGAGAACAAGAATTTCCTGATTTCTAGAGGACTGACTGAACTTCTCTGGCTAGTTTATTCCAATGTATTTGCTAGTGTTAGGAGGATTTGGCTTGGATAAATTCCCTACCTTAGGATGAGATGAGCACCTGCTGAGCCTGCTGGATCCTTAAACTGGTCATTTCTAGAACTGGGAGTGGGTGAGGTATTTGTGGGGCGTGTTTTTTATGCTAATTCCAGTGCATGTGGGTGTTACCATTTTGGTGGAAGTTATTTCATAACACTTTAGCAAAAGAAGGGTTAACACGTCCACAGTCACTCGGAAGTCACTGGCTTTTCCTCAGGCAAAGCCTCCAGCCTCAGAGGTCAGTAGATTTAATGACTCCTGACAAAAATAACTGATCCAGCCAGGGACCAAATGCACAGTTTTACTTATCTCACTGTGAGAGCTGGATAAGAGCCTGATGCTGCAAACCTGTAATCTCACCAGCAGTTCCTCCCCAGTAAACAGCGGAGTGCTTTCTTTGTTGAAGGCTTATGTGATTAGGCTGTAGAGTAACTGAAAACTGTCCAAGCTGGCTATTTCTGTAGGAAACCAACAAATAGTATCTTGAGTTTTATACAGACCCTCTCCCCTCTAACAGCCGTATCTCTCCGTTGTTTTCAGGCTTAAAAAAGATACTGAAAGTGGTGGGCCAGATTCCTGAGATGCCTGACTGCCTGCCGCTGACAGAGAACACCCAGCTGACTGCCTCCGTCCTCCTAAATAAACTCTATGATGACCTGCGCTGCGACCCGGAGCGTGACAACTACCGGGTGACCTGCGAGGAGTACATCAAGTGAGTCAGGGCTGGCTTACTGGGGCTGAGCTGGCACAGAGGCACGGGAGCGGGAGGTCTTGAGAATGAGATCAGGCGCTTGTGATCCACTTTGATGCCAAATTGAGGCCCTGGGAGATAATGATTTACTTGAAATCCTGCTGGATCCTTCAGCTGGGGTCCTCAGATCCCTACATTGTACTCCTACCTGCTGGGTCTTTGCAGGAGTTTGGGCTCAGCTGTGTCCCAAATATTTCAGCAGTGGAGCTCAGTTCCCGATCTGAGGGAGGATGTTCCCTGCCCAAGGGAATGAGAGCCATAAGCAACTACTGTTCCACATGCTGACTCCCTCTGTCCCATGCAGGAGCAAAATCGACCCACAGGACATGGATAAGACACTCCATGCCATCCAGATGGTTTCAGGAGTTCTGCAAGGGCCCTTTGACTTAGGCAACAAGCTGCTTGGCATGAAGGGAGTCATGGAGATGATGGTTGCCCTGTGTGGGTCCGAGAGGGAGATTGACCAGCTGGTGGCTGTGGAGGCTCTCATCCATGCCTCCACCAAGCTGAGCCGGGCCACCTTCATCATTTCCAATGGGGTAACGCTCCTGAAGGAGATCTACAAGAAGACCAAGAATGAGAAGATCAAAATCCGAGCTCTGGTGGTAAGGATGGCAGCCCCTGCCTCTGTCGCCTGCCACACTCACCAGCTTAAGCCTGGAGAGGGGAGAGGTCCTGGGAACATGTTGGGTTCACTCAGCTCAGCTGGGGAATGGTTTGTGGTGCTTCTCCCTACATGGAAAGGGGAGATGGCAGACCAGGAGAGCACGTGGATTATTGGTAACTTTGAAGGCAAAACTGATTAATCTTCCATTAAAGACATCCAGTAAGAGCACAAACCCTCACTTTGCTGGGCTACAGGCTGAACATCTCCTGGGTATTAGGATGCTTCCTCTTTGTTAGACGTTACTTCAAACTTTAGATATGGGATTAGGCTGATTTGGGGCAGCAATACCAGAGGATTAATGAACCTTTCTCACCGGCGTATCCTCTTCATCCTCCTCAGGGTCTCTGCAAGCTGGGCTCAGCAGGAGGTACAGATTATGGACTGCGGCAGTTTGCTGAAGGGTCCACTGAGAAGTTAGCCAAGCAGTGCCGAAAGTGAGTGATTTTACATTTTTTTTTCTCCTATTGCTCCGTACTTTGCAAAATACAATATGCTCCTTTCCCCAGAGATTCTGCCCACACATTGCCTTCATTTACTGTTGCTGCCTGGCAGCTGACAATGCTCACAGAGCTATTGCACTGGGACCTGGAGCTCTTCAGTGCCTCAAGCAACCATATGTTCCTCCTGCCTCAGTATCCAGATAAGTGAGTTTACCGGGCGGACTAAGCAAGGAGGTGGGATGAAGTTAGACAGTGACTAAATGGGTGATCATTGCTGCTGGCACTGAATAGCAGGGCATCACGTGTTTCATGTGATGGTGAGGGCAAAGCAGTGCTGAGTAGCTGTCCTGGTCTGTCTTTCCCTGCAGCATTTAGACCCCTGAAGTTGGGCAATGGGAGGAAGGTCATGTCTAGGGAAGCATCCACAGTCTTCAGGAGCTGCAGCAGAACCCGAGGACATGTTCCGGCCTGAAATATCTGGTTTTCCTCCCTCTTTTCCCAAAGAAATTACTCCTGGCCCCTGAGATAGAAATGTGGATGTTTTTCTCTCTTCCAGATGGTTGTGTAACACCAGCATTGATGCCCGCACCAGGAAATGGGCTGTGGAAGGGCTGGCATATCTAACCCTCGATGCAGATGTGAAAGATGACTTTGTTGAAGATGAGCCAGCCCTGCACGCTATGTTTGAATTAGCCAAGGTCTGTCTCCTTACCTTGTTCCCTCATTCCTCTGGTAGCATCAAGTTCTTTCAGCAGTCTAGCCAAACACTGTCTTCCCAGGCAGGAGGAGCTGTGACCCCAACCCCTCACCTCTAGTTTAGCAATAAGTCAGTCTTGCCTGTGCCATGGAGACACTTCAAGGTTGTTGTCATCCTGCTCTTCTCCCAAGGCTGAGCAAGGTTGCTCTTACCTTGCTGTCAGCAACTGCATGAAAACCAAAGGCATCAAGGTGTTGACAGTATCTGATGATGTCAAACGGCCTGTTTAACCATAAAAACTTTTGGGTTTCCCCGCTCTGGACTATAAAGCTATGGATGAGCCTAAGAACACTTCAGCTAGTGCAAACCACCAGGATGGCAGTCCTAGGGGACCTGTTTCCTTGCTGTGTTCTCCTCACCCTCATGTAAACTTTTTTCTGTGCAGGCAAGCGACAAGACTATCTTGTATTCTGTGGCTTCTGCACTGGTGAACTGTACCAACAGCTATGACACCAAGGAGCTGGTCCCAGAGCTGGTGCAACTGGCAAAATTCTCCAAGCAGCATGTGCCTGAGGAGCATCCGAAGGTAGGCTGTCTACAGCCAGGGAGCTGGCTTGGATCTGGAGACTTTCTTTGGTGTATCCATTGTCATGGACCTTGGGTCTCCTGTCTCTGAGGCTGAAATTGCTTTGCTCTCCAACTAGGCTTCGCTGTAGTTAGCAGGATGGCAGCTGCTAAGGGGCTAATCCCTTTCCAATGTCCCCTCTCAGGACAAGAAGGATTTTGTGGTGAAGCGGGTGAAGCGGTTGCTGAAAGCTGGTGTTGTCTCTGCCTTGGCCTGCATGGTGAAGGCAGACAGCGCCATACTGACGGACCAGAGCAAGGAGCTCATCGCCAGGTGCCTTCATTGCTGTCGTGGGAGCTCGGAGCGCTGGCCAGCCCGTGTGCCACTGAGATGGGTGCCTGGGCTGGCTCCTTGCTTCATGGGGTGGCACATTCTGCCTACGGGGGAGGGATGAAAGGGAGGTGGAGAAAAGACTTAAAACCAAAGTTTTTCTTAAGTGGTGTCGTAAAAATCTGTGTTCTGACCTTGAAGCTGGCTTACAGGGCTGCCTTGCTAGGATGCATTTTGAATTTCTAGTCCTCTGTACTGGTTTTGGCTGGATTAGGGTTCATCTTACAGGCATGGAAACTTCTTACTGTGCCGTTTGTTGGTTCCTCCTAGAGTGCCGTGGGCACTGGCTTAAACATCTGGAATTTGCCTGGTAGATCTGGCACGCCTGCAAAACCTTAGCCCCCTTGCATGAGGAACATGGGTTATTGCCTCCCATGGGGCTGTTTCACTAAGTGATGCTGTGCTTCTGCAGGGTGTTTCTTGCCTTGTGTGAAGACCCCAAGGACCGTGGGACCGTTGTCGCTCAAGGTGGTGGAAAGGTGATTATTTTTACGTTAAGCGAGACATTGCTGTGGGCTACAGTCCAGACACGTTTCTTCAACGGACACATCTTTAGGATATTTTTAACTGATTTTAGTACATTAAGGCAATCCTGTAAATGTTCTCAGAGGCATTGAATGCTTTCCCGTGTGTCACTAGGCCCTGATACCTCTGGCTGTGGAAGGCACAGAAGTTGGCAAGATAAAGGCTTCTCATGCTCTGGCAAAAATTGCTGCTATCTCCAATCCAGACATGGCGTTCCCAGGGGAAAGGGTAAGCATAAAAAAAAAAAAAAATTGATAATTCCTTTAGCAAATGAGAATTGCTAAGATCTGAGAGCTGGAAAACCAGTGCTATGCCTTCTCTTCTTAGGTGTACGAGGTGGTGAGGCCCCTGGTCAGCCTGCTGAACACGGAGAGAGATGGCCTCCAGAATTATGAGGCTCTGTTAGGTCTCACTAACTTTTCTGGAAGAAGTGATAAACTTAGGTGAGTTTAACTGCTTTTTGACCTTCTTTCTTCCCCAGAAGTGAACGTGAATTTCAGTTCAACACTTTTCTTGTAGGACGATAAAGACTGGTCAGTTTGAGCTACCTTTGGCAGAGCTACAAAGGTCTCAGAATGAAAAGATTAATAAAATATCCAGGAAGAGGAGTGTGGCATGTTTTGCTCTAGAAAGAGGAAAACCGTTGTCAAGGTTTAAAGCTGGTCTGGCTATTAAATGACTGACAGACACTCTTTGTTAACCCCCTCCCTTCCCAAAGTGGGGGCAGAAAGAGAAAAGGGAAAGAGACTTATGGGTTAGAAAAGTTAAAACAGCTTTAATCTAACTACAGTAATAATGTATAATAATTAAATATATACAAATATACAAATATGTACAAAATCGATATCGAGCTCCCCCCACCGATGACCAATACGTCACCTGGACACTGCAGGGCACACCCTGGGAAAGTCCCAGACTGTACTCAGCAGCAGGAGGCAGGAACTGGATTCAGGAATGCATGGATTGGGATCAAAGGCAGAAGAATCGTACAGAGTCTTCCTTGGACACCAGCCATAGAAGAAGAGAGCGAGACCCTTGTGATCCCTCAGCTTTATACTGAGTATGATGCGTATGGGATGGAATACTCCCTTTGGTCAGTTCTGGGTCACCTGTCCGACCCGCTCCTCCCCACCGCAGGGTCGCAAGGGTGACGACTTCTCTGCTCTTTCAGTTCTGGCGCACAAGAAAGCTAGCAAAAGCAAGCATCGACCTTGGTCTCCATAGGGATAACTATAAGCAAGAGCCTTTCTGCATACCATTCCTACTGATGTTCCAGCACTAACTATAAACACTGAGCCTTATCACTGCTAGAAGCAGCTACTGTCTGGAAAAACATGCAGTTAATTTCAGAGAGTGCATCTTCTCAGAAGAGACTGAACTAAAAAGCGAAGTTACTAAAAGAAAATTGGTTCTGTCCTGGCCCAAACCAGGACAGCCATGAACCTAATCTGCATTAGATAGGGAATGAACCACATGTCATGAGCTCCAGTGCTACAGACACTAATTTATTTTTGTTTCAAGGCCTTCCCTGTCTGCAGTTAATATTTTTTCAGTTGGCTATTGCTTGTCCCGTGATGGATTCTATTTGACTGCTCTTCAACACAGGTTGAAGATAGTCAAAGAGAGAGCCTTGCCAGATATTGAAAACTATATGTTTGAGAATCACGACCAACTTCGACAGGCAGCCACTGAGTGCATGTGCAACCTCGTGGTCAACAAGGAGGTAACTCACTGGGCATCTCCAACTTGATTGCATGCACCAGTTCGTGAGCCCCTAAATGTGTTGTTTCTGGATAACACAGGGTTGTGGGTTTTTAGGTTCAAGAGCGGTTTGTGGCTGATGGGAATGACCGACTGAAGTTGGTGGTGTTACTGTGTGGTGAGGATGATGAGAAAGTCCAGGTTGCAGCAGCAGGAGCCCTGGCCATGCTTACAGCATCACAAAAGAAACTCTGCTCTAAGATGACTGAAGTGGTAAGACCATAAGTCTGATTATTTGCATTATACCCTGAAGGGGCCTGGCTTAGTCGTGAAAATGCCTCTCAGAAGGAAGATGTAGTCCACCAGTTTGATAGCAAGGAACTTTAGTGGTGAAGCTGAGACCTGGGTGTGCATGCTCCTAGTCCATACCTGCACAAAGGAAACCAGCCTGCCTCGTACTAGACTTCATCTCAGAGCTGAAACATTTTTATATAGCTGTTCCTTAAGCTAAGCTCAGGAAGCTAAGTGTCAAGCCAGGTTAGGAGTGCAGAATATTATTCTATAGGCCCTTAAAGCTTTTGGTAAATAATCTGAAATCCAAACCTTATTTCACTCAGAAACAAGAAATGCTCGACAGATGATCTGTTGAGCTTTACAGATGCCAAAACATCTCAATTTCCTGCACAGATCTGTACGTCCTGAGAACTCAGACCCCTCACAGCTGAATATCTGTGAAGAGCTGTGGCTGAGAACTCATGAACCATGTTGCGTTGCACACACGCTGATGCTGGACACTGGGGCTTGTTAGAATACAAATGATTAATCAAGCCAAAGGAGAGGCTCAGGAAAATCAGTGTGGGGAGTGGGTGGTTTGCTTCTGGTTATCTCGGCAGTGTCGATACTCTGATCAGATTCTTTACACAGAGATTATGCATCAGCCTAAACATAAAATGTTTCATGTGGTGCTAGTGCCATGAAAGCTTCTGACTTTAGCATAACAAAAATTACATTCAGAAATTTGGAGTCAGGTTTCCTTAAAGAATCAAATAACCATACCTGAGTATTGAAGAGGTCAGTCCCTGTGCTTCCTTCTGCTGAGAAATGCCTTGCCAAACTCGCATTCTTGGTTGAGGCATTCTTCAGATCAATACTAATGAAGTCTCTCCCTTGAAGACCACCCAGTGGCTTGAGATCCTGCAGAGGCTCTGTTTGCATGATAACATGGAAGTACAGCACCGAGGACTGGTCATCACTTTCAACTTAATCAGTGCTGACACAAAGCTAGCGAAGAAGCTGGTGGAGACGGAGCTCCTAGAGATTCTGACATACATTGGCAAGCAAGAAGATGACCCCAAGAAGCAGCACATCATTAATATAGCACGTGATTGCCTCGCAAGGTGCATGGATTATGGGCTGATCAAACCTCTCTCTCAGGCGTGAGGAAATGACAAGCACCAAAAAAGGCTGAGTGGGGTGGGAAAAGCTACTGAGAAATGTGGAAAAGTGAGAGCTGTGAGGAAAAACTTAGTGCCATTGTCAAGGCACAGAATAGTTTGGGGACGAATTTGTAGGATCAGAAACTGAGGAAAAACATGGCGTCTGCCAGGAAAATTTGGAAAGTGTCTGTCTGAGTAATTCCCAGATGGTGCAAATCCTTTCTTTGCCCCCATTCAGCTGATGATGAAAGCTTCGAGGCCCAGCTGTAAAGGAGTCGGTTGTGTTGGAAATGTGCCAGGGGCTGTTGGAAGGAAACTCAACCGAGCTGAAATCTGTTCTGCAGCTCCTGGTACTTCTGGAATTCCTAGCAATGGTGGAACAGGGAAGGTTAAATGCCTTCTATCCTGTAGTCAGAAAATGAGTTGGGTTTTAGCTATGTGCTTTTTTGTTCATTTATGGTATTTTTAAACAGCCTTAACTGGTGTGCCAAAGTGTGAGCATGGTGGATGAACTCTTAATAAATTCACTACTTTGTTCTATGTGGAATTCCTGTTCTGCTTTTATTAAGCAAATGGAGAATCTAAGGCAACTCCCACTTGCAGCTTTGCATCATATGCAGGAAGCTGGAGTAATCCTGGCACAGGCTGAATTTTCACCACTTGCGAAATATCCAACCCTGCTCAAATGAATGTACAACGTCACCATGAAAGGCTGTACGAGGAGGTAAGCCAAGGTTCACACCAGGGCACAGTGTTTGGCTCAATAGGGAATGTTGAAAATATCTCATTCATAGAAGAAGTGGAATAAAAAGCAAACACAGCAGTTGGTTATCACATTAAACTTTATATAAATGTTTACATTAATATGATAGGCATGGCATGATTAAGTTTGGGGGTTATGAAAGGAACCATGGGGATAGTCTTCCCTTGCATCTTGATTAAGGAAAGAAAAATGGAAAGTGCCTCTAACTTCCTGAAGTTAGAAAAGCAAGAATTTTTAAGCTAATCGGTTTGACAACCTAAAGGCAAATGTATTTGGAGGGTGATTCCAGCTGCGTACAACATTGTCTTCTTGAAACCACATTCAGTTAAATCACTGGTGCTTGAAACTCACACTAGGAGAATATCAGACTCTTCGTCCAAACCAAATGAACCACAGGTCATGCTGTGGTGGAAAACAATATGGTTTGTTTTCAACCAGCCTTCAGTTTTGGATACCCAGTTTTAGGAATTTTGGATCTTTTTCAAAAGTATTTTGCATCTAGCTCTATACAGAGAGTGTTATCTGACCAGCATGGCTGAGGACCAGCCATTACAGAGGAAATCTTTCTACTTCAGATATAGAGTAAGAACATTTCAAACATATGTAACCATTGATGTATCAGGGCCTTGTTGGGATCCTATACAGTTACCTCTTTCCAGTTATCAATTAACAAGTGTAGATTTAAATTAGCTCTGGATGCTACACAGACCAATATATTTCTTAAAATTTCGTTCTGAAATGGAAAGGATTGAGGAATAACACCAAACACAATGCTTCTTTCTAAGCCAGAGAAACGACGGATGCTGTCAACAACAGCGTGCTTCTCTAGCCCGCCCTCCATTTTTCTTAATAATATATTTGACTTTGACTTCCTCATTTCTGATTGTAGTATTCCATGGTATGCTCTTGCTTCTTCATCTCGGTAGCACAGAATAGCAATATCTTTCTCGGAGTAACCCTTTTTAAGATATGTACGACAATGTTTTGCCACATACTTCGCTATTCCATTTCTGTCTAGGTTGCTTACTACTTCAATACAGCCTTGCACAGCATGAGCACATGTGGCTCTGCATAATAATGTTTTTAAACGTTGGCTGGGAATATTTAGTGTAGAGTGGTTTACAATATTTTCCATCTTTTTTTTTAGGTAGCTATAGATACTTTTAGCATTACGAACCACTTTGGTTAGTGACTCGACAGGATCATGCCATGTTGCTGCTGGAAGACCAGTTGGGAAGCAGTGACTTGTCTGTAAGTAGTCCAAGAAAATCCAGAAAAAGCCGGGCTCAGGGAGATCTGGTGCTGAAGTTAGAGTCAAGGCTTTGTTGTACCAATCACCTTCCCCATCTTGGAAATTCTGTGCTTCATCAATTATTATGTGCTTCACATGATTAAATTCTGCCTTCAGAAAGGCTACTCTCGTCACAGCTTGGCAAATGTTTTTCTGCCTACAGAAGAGATAAAGTAGATTAAAAACAATCTCTGCATTGCAAACTACTGGTTATACGTGATCAGAACAAAGTGAATGCCCGTTATATTGAAGTTATGTTTATTAGCAGATGCTCAGGATGTCAGGAAAAATTTGGGCCTTACTAAAACCGCATCCCAACTACACACTTGAAACAGTGCAATGGTGGTGGACCAAAAAGCATACCAAATATACTAATTAGTACTCAGCTATTCAAAAATGCTGGTGAAATAACAGGATGTTAACATGAACAATTGGAGGAAATACTAACCACACAAAATCTCGCAGAGGCTGGTTCTCACATACGTAAAGAACTTCTTCTTGTGCGCACTGCAGCATATTTCTTATTTTCTCTATGATCTTCAGGGCCACTATAGTTTTTCCTGTTCCTGGCAGACCATAAACATACAGCTTCTTAGTTCTGTGAAGATTTTCTGACAGCAGCTGGTATTGTTTGACGGTCAAGAGGTTCAAAAACTCAGAACCAATGTGGTCACTTAAAAAGGACTTGAAAGTCAGCAGAGCTACTGTGAGAGCACGCAAGAGGGCCTTCAAGTTATCACTGGTGATTAGGCTGTAGTTTTGGGGATACATTTCTTGAATATTCACATCCCATTCTTTTCCACAGTTAATTTGGGGAGCCAAAGTCAGTAGCTTTGGTATTATGCACAATTTGTGAATATAGCCCCCAGTGTTGACTAATTTCTCCTTCAGCTTCCAGGCTATGCTTCTGGAGTATTCAAACAAATCCTTTGAGGTATGATGCTTACAAATTGTATAGAGGATAGGTGGTCTATCCATGGCTATTAGGAGAACATCACAAATTATGTCTTGGTTTTCTGCCAAGCCGACCTCAACAGCCCAGCTTCTGGAAAATACCAGAACTCCCTCGGAAATCTGCTTCAATTGAGTTTCCATTAAAACATCCAACCCTGGATGCTCTTGGAGGAGATCTTTGCTGAGTTTTTCCGGAGTATGCATTATTCTGTGGGATTCCACTAACAAGGCAAAGCAGAAGAAATAGTTAGTGTTAGGATAAGATATGCAAACCCAGCCCTCTGAGGGAATTAATATTGGTGAAAGGCTACAAATACAGTCCATAGCTGCCTGAAATACCTTTTTTGCTTCTTCAAAATTTTCCTTAACCATTCCATGTTTTTCCAGATTCTTTCACAAAGACTACTTCCTCAGGAAACTCAATCCTCATCTCCTACCCAGGTCTCAGTCCCTTTGCTAAAAATGCCAGCACAGGCCCAGCTGTTCCCAACCTTGTTTGGGAGACCTGGTGAGTAAACGAAGATACAGTAATGGCCCAAAACAAAAGTCCCTGGACACCTGGCTGATTTTGCAATGCCACAGAAACATTGGACTGTAACCAGCAGTACACTCTCCACTCTGGTGCCAGCCTCAGTCGCTTTATGTATTTACGTGGGGCTGATTCCAAGTGACCTTCTCCTCCCATCTTTCCCATTTTTCACTGGATTGCGAAAAGCTATTGGCATGGCTGTGCTCGGTCCCTAGAGAAGTTCAGCTGGCTGAGCTCTGTCATGTGCACAGGTCAATAGCTGGCAGAAGATAAGTCCATGGGGAAGGGGGTCATCAGGCATTTGAATGCAATGTTGCTGTCAGATCTGCAGACTATTTCCATCTCTTCCACCTGTTTAAATAATGTCTCCAAACTCATCTTTGATCTTGACTGTGCCCTTAAGGTTTGTCTTGTAAACCTACTAAACAGTGAAAGCAATGCACAGACCTACCTGGAAACAGTTGCTTACAAAGATCATCAACGTTGTCAAGGCCCTGGTGTGAATAAACTGGCTTGGCAAGAGGTGGCCCCTCTGTCAGACTGAGCTCTAGCCTAAAGGTCTCAGAAAACTTTGAAAGATCTGGGAAAAAAGAAATAAAAACATGTGATACAGCGTAGGTATTTGCTGTCCCTCAGCGCAAGAGCCATAAGCTGTCCTCCATGCTGGTTTTAAATCTTTTGCTCTTCTTTAAAATAACAAATGCAGTGCATAGACAGAAACCTTGCAACTCATGTGGACAGCAGCTGATCAACAACAGAATGGGCTCAGGTCACAGACCATGGAGCTGCCCTTGGTTTCCTTATCTCACTAGCTGCTGCTGTGACCTCTAACTCTGTTAGTGACACCCCTTTCTCTGCCCAATAATTGGCCAACGATTTATCTGTCCATAGCTCTCAGCTTATTAGACTGGCAGCAGCAGTGGAGGAAAAGTATAGGTTAAGCCTGAAAGCAAATGACAATTTGCAAATGGCCATTGACATGGACTACAGCAATTACGTAAAAAAGCATGAGCACTGGGGCCTAGCCTCAAAAGCAGTCAACTTGAGGCATGGAGGGCTCATGCTGCAAAAGCAGGCACTAAACCTGGCGTTAATAAGCTGCTAGTCACCAGGACCTACTGCAACCTGAAGCAACCATTAAGGAACGTAAGCAGCGGAAAGACAGGTATTTAGCAAGGACCTGAAGCAGTCAAACTAGGTGGTTTTGTCAGGCCCCCAAAGAACACTGAAAAGCAGGTAAGACTAAGGCAAACACCACTGCCAGGCCAGAAGCAAGAAAATAAAAAGGAGATACTGAAAACGGAAAGGGATTGTCCCAGCTCTTTTGGACCTGGATCACCAGTGATCATCCACTCAGCCCACTCGTCCGCTCTCAGTCTCCTGATGGTGTTCCCTTCCACTAGCCACGAGTCCGGGTCTTCGGAAAATGCGACACAAGTAAATGGCTGAATCTTCACAGCACAGACGTAGCCACAGTGATCTCCAGCCTCAGAGTATACTTTGAAGATTTTGTGTTCATACCTTACGTTGTGCGTATTTCCATTCCCGCAGAAATGGAAGAGGGTTAATTTGTTTTGAATGGAATTGATTACGGTACTTAATTTTTGAAGGTTCTCATTGTCACTTCTGAATCCCTGCACTCTGCTGTCATCATCCACACCGATCCATAAACACCCTCCACGTGTGTTTGCAAATCCAGCAATATACTGAGGTAACATCTCCTTGACACGAGTCAAAAGTTTTTCAGTTGAATAGTGCTTAAATTCCACATCTCCTGACTCTGTGAAAGTCAATGTCTCTCCATGTCGCAGTTGGTCCCTATCAAACAACTCGGCAACAGCGCTATTTATAATACCCATGTCTCCTTCAACAGCCCTTGTCTTCCTGATTTTAGCAGGTAGTTTGGGGCTAAGTTCTCTGCTGGCTTCATCTTGCTTTCCTTTAAGGAACAAAAAAGCTTCGGTAGGGTACATGCGGGAAAGAGAAGCACCACTTTTTGAATACAACCCAGTACTCAGGCTACAGATACGTGGCTTTGCACTTGGAGAGGTTAAGGATGCGTTTTCGCTGCTCCAGGTTTTAATAAAAATCAAAAGGTAATTCTCTCGCTGTTCAAAGTCCAGGTATTTTCTCCAGTCTGGAAACAGAAGAAGAGACCGAAAAGTCTCTTCTAGATCTAGTCCGATCATATCTCTCTCTAATTTGTAGTTTTCATTTGCAATCTCTGCTTCTACAACACCTCCTCCAGAGTTCAGCAAGGCACACACTGCACAGGCAAGGGTGTATTTTTGATCTTGTTTTGAATTTTTGGGTATCTTTTTTCTTGCTTTTTCACCAAAACATATTTTTCCAACACACAAAACTACTTCAGGATACTTTGTTGCTAAATTAACCCAGACTGTCTGCTGTTGTTGACCATCCTCAAGAGCCATTCTGGGCCTGAAACAATTGTAAAAAAATTGCTTACCATTAATGTTGAAACATCAATCTTCCAAAGACTTCCAAAAACATTAGCTAAATGGTGGCCATTCTCTAAACAATAAATACACCAAGTCACAGAGATGGGAGCAACAGGGATTTTCCTGCGCTTCCAAAATACAGTGCTCACTTAAAACCCAAATTTGTCCCGAGAGCCCAGGTGTTTATTTTTCTTGAGCATGTCGGGGTGTAGGGACCTTGCTGCCATCTGTCCCTTTGAACACAAAAGCAGCCTCAAATAGTTTCTCTTCAGCCGGGCTCATTCCTCCCTTCAACACCACCCCCTATCCTGGAGTGCACGCCCCCCTTCCTCATCTGTAATGACTCAGAAATGGCTGTGCTAAACCTCACCTTGATCTTAAGAATCCAGTAATCTTGCCATTTAATAACCAATAAATAATAACTGACCCTTCTACTTTCAGCTCTATTTGGCCACCCTTGCTAGTAAGGCAGCCGAATCTTTGTCGATTGGCACTTGACCTGCAGTCAAATTCATTGAAATGTCGGCAAACTGCATCTGCATCACTTTTAAGCCAATTCCTTAAAATAAAATCCATCCCTCTTGCTACAAAACACATCTGTAGTACAAAAGCACCTGGAAATAAATGAAAGCGTGCCTAGAAGAGATCTTGCCTGTGACAGGAGTGCAGCTTATTTCCAGTAGCACAGATTTATCTTCTGTGTAGCCAAATATTAAGCCAAAGAGCTGCAGGGGTTCAAAAACTTCAACCTGCATCTCCTCCAAATCTGATACAGGAGACAAGTTTCATGCCTTGTCTGCCTCTCCTCTGAGTTAGCTCTGCCGAGGTACATCGCTCTGCTCCTTGTAGCTTTGAGTTATAGTACAACTAAAGCAGCAAGGCTGTTAGTGTGGGCTAAGTTTTGCTACCAGTTAGAGGAATTTTCCCGTCCAGTTCCATAAGCTCCCCTTCTAGCTTGCTGCAACAGGGCAGCCTGGCTGACTGCTGAGACCTCAGACTCCCCGGTGTGACAGAGAAAAGGACTTACCCCACTTCTTCTTGGCTGTGGGCTAAAATGTCAGTATTTGAAATATCCATTCGAAATCCTTAAATATTTAAGTCCCAGAATGTTGTGCAGCAGAAATGAGGTACAAAGCACCGAGAGTGCGCTGTTTTCTCCTCTGCCCCCTCCCTCTTTTAAGGTCTTTGTTGCTGGTTTCACCGCTTCTCTGCTGCTTTTTTTCTCTTTTCGTTTTCTCCTCCTCTGTGTTTCCTGTGAGGAAGCACCAGTGTCCACAGACTTCACTAGATCTTTCCATCTGAAGTTCAAAACTGTTTTTTTTTTAGATTCCCGCCTTCCGGAGCTATTACTTGTTGCCCCCTGGCACTTTTCCCGTGGCTGTAGCCTATCAGAGGAAAGAGACAATTAAAAAAAAAAAAGTTTAGAAGAAATCCTGCAACTCACAGCATTTACTTACGTCACTACTGACGTGCGGAAAGCAGACTCCACAATCTGTAAGATTGTAAAGTACGTATGTTTATTCGGCGCCGGGCGGCACGAGGGGGTAGTCCCACCAAAGTCGTGCGCGCCCAGGGTAGTACCTTGGCTTCAATTTATACACGTTGTGCATACATATCCATAAGATTTCCCAATACGCCTATACATATGCATGACCTGTCCCCGCTTCGTGTTAAAATTACTTCCAAGGGGTCATTTCCGTAGACTCCTCCCCACTGCGCTTGTGCAGTACCTTCTTGTGGTGGTCGTCGGGTGGTCGTGGGGATGAAGATAAACGACTCCTCTTCGTCACCACTAGTAACCTTTTGTTCTTGCGCAGACTCAGTTGTTCCTTTGGCTTTTATCAAAACCGCAGGTTCGGTTTTTAGCTGGTCCTTAGGCTTTTCTAACGGGACCCTGCACTTAGTCACTGCCCCATTGTTCTGTTTGTAAGGACTTCCTGTGCTGGTGAGGGACTCCCTAGTCCTTGTTAGGAAAGTTTGCACAATAGTTAAGAAAGCGCTAAGCATCCCTTATCAGCTTGGTTCCCTGGTGTGCACAGTGATCATTAAGTAACCCTACATACATCAGAACTTCTTTAACCC